>BRDA01070213.1:0-10999 GCA_036984385.1 Crenuchus spilurus
CCCTCTCTCAGGATCACATTTCCCTCACTGCTATTTTTCCAGGTGGAGGGAGAGAGTAAGAGAGAGAAGGTTGGGGGTGGAAGGCAGAGAGAGGGGGAGAGAGAGAGAGAGAGAGAGAGAGAGAGAGAGAGAGGGATGATTTAGACCCTGGCGAAAAAGAGTCATCCATCCTTTGCTTCCTGTCCACTCTCCGATGTCACGACCCTCAGGGGAGGTTTGACTCTCAGTCCAGAGGCTCTGTAAGTGTGAGTATGTTAGAAGACTTCCACTGTCCCATTTATATTCCCAGAACTCCTCAGTGGGATCACGCACCTCTTTTCCACTGTCAGCCTTATTAACGGAGCTCCTCCCAAATCTCCATCTGCCACTTCTGTATGTGATCAGTCGTTTTCATTACTCTTTCTTTAGTAAAAGAATGGAAACACGCGGACTCAACTAAAACAAGTATAATAGAAGGTTGTCTATAGTAACTGTAACAGATTTGCTAATTTCACAGCAGTGACAGTCTAACACCTGCACTCTCTGCTGGAAAGAGTGTGATGTCCAGTTTGGTGTTGTCCTGCTGGAAAATGCAGGAATGTTCCTGGAATAAATGCCATCTGGAGGGCTGTGTATTGTTGCTGTCCTATGGAACCCATGTATCTCCAAACAGGTAACTTTAGAAGTAAAGACAAAAACTCAACTTTTAATGGTTAGTTAATGGAAAGATACTTTGTTAGCATCCTTTCACCCGGTTCTTCACTGGTCAGGGCCGCCATAGAAAGGTATTAATTGAGTACTACTGTGACACTGATGTGGTGGTGGTGTGTTAGACTGTGCTGCGCTGGTGTGAGTGGATCTCTGAGTGACTAATGCTTGCTTTTGGATTTGAATTGATAACAGCTTGGATGGCCCTTTTCCTTTTAGGCCTAAAAACAAAATATTTTATCCAAAAAGCTATTCATACATGGCTTCTGCACTTCTGTCTTTACTTGCATTCGGGATGCAGCTGTGAATGATGTTGTCTGACACAGGTTTGCTGAAGTATTCCTGAGTGCCATATTACAGATTTAAAAGACAGTAATGCCCAAAATCCTGTTGATTTGTATTTGGGGAACATACTGTAGTTCACAAAGTCCTGGATTATTTGCTGATGCATCTGTTTGCAAATTGTTGAGCTTCAGCCCATCACTGCTTCTGAAGGACTAGGCTGTTCTTCTTATTATTATGAATGTTACACTTAAATAGCGCCTTTCTTGATACCCAAGGACACTTTACAATTGACACACTCCATTTAGAGAAGTTGCACTCTCAACTGGAAGCAACCATCCACCTGGAGGACAGAGTAGCAACCATATCTGGGCATACATACATACACATTCATACACACACCAGGGTAATTTTAGAGTAGCCAATTCACCTGACCTCCATGTTTTTGGACTGTGGAAGGAAACCGGAGTCACCGGAGGAAACCCACGCAGACACGGGGAGAACATGGAAACTCTGCTCAGATGTGGACTCGAACCCAAGACCTCAGTGCTGAGAGGCAAACGTGCTAACCACTAAGCCACCGTGCCACCCGTGCACCTTTCTTGGTAGCTAATTACATACTACTACATGATTGCCTCACCTGTTTAATGAGTACTTCCCATCACCTTGTTATTTCACTGTGCAACATCAGTATAAACCGTCACTGTCCCTTTTTGGAATGTTGCATTAATTTCAGAACAAATGAATGTCAACAATCCAGCCAACATTAGGCTGTGAAAAGAGAGATTTTTCAGGTTATTGGCAAATGACATCTCTCAAACTTTACTTTCACTTTCAAAAAACATCCAGGGCTGATGCAGAAACATACAGGAGTTGAGTCCAGAATGCCCGCCAACACAAATGCCCCTGGGCATAACAAGTCAGACAGGGTCTGCTCACTTCTGCCTCTGGACATTCCTACTTTTTTGGAATTAGGGTTGTAATTAGATGTGAAAATGCAACATGAACTGCCCGAGTACATTTTTTTCACTCTGTCAGCAGAGCTTTTTCCCACCAACTCGAAGCCACCACTTTTCTGCCCACCTGCAATACCCGTTCTCCCTAGAGCCTGAGCACACTCATCCGCTCCCACAGCCATCGTCCACCATCCACTATTGGCCTTCACTCACCCTGCACCTCACCGACTCCACCAACAGCGCAGCCACCATTCAGACAGGGTTAATTGCCAGCCACATTATTCCAGCCAGAATTAGGGGCTAGTTTTGTGGGTACCACTTCACCACTACCCCCCAAATTCCCAACGGGATGGCCTCGGGAGCCGTGAAATAGGATGCGACAGGTCAACACGAAGCCCCATGAGTAAAGGTCAGGAAGCAATTATGGTTCATAATATGAAGCAGTACGGAAAGTTTTAGATTAGCATTGAGCTTTAGCATCTGTTTAGAGTCGCTCTCAAGGGCAGGTCATTGCTAAAGCTCGCTCTAATCCTGCTAACCTGCTGTGGACCAGTAGCAGTCGTGGCATTTTGGAGTCTGTTAGAAGATTTAGAGAGAAGAAAGGGCTTTATGTCTACAGAGATCTGAGCAGGACAGATGGTTTGGAAGTAAAGGAGATATAAGGAATATTTCTGTAATGCTGCCACAGTTAAACAGCTACACTCATTGTAAAGCATTTCAGCTTCAAAGAAAAGCTCCTGAGAAGTGAAGGTTTGCAGTAGCATCTGTTGTCCTGCCCCTTTAACCTCTTACAACTCCACTGTATTCAGTAGAATTTTGCTGAATCTGAAAGCATATTCAAATCTTTGGGTTTTTATACAGCAACTCTATAAAAAAAATGATTTTTGTAAAATAGTCCTTCAAATGAGCAGAAAATATGTTTCCATCAGTTATCTTACCTGCTTAATGCTGATCAGGGTCGCGTTAGACCCTTACCCTCTCAGTGGGCACAGCGCAGGGCATCACAGGCTATCGTAGCCAAGCCCAGGACAAGGCACCATTCCCTCATACACACACAATTAAGAGTAACCAATTCACCTGACCTCCATGTTTTTGGACTGTGGGAGGAGTCCCCGGAGGAAACCCAAACAGACATGGAAACTCCACCCAAATGGGGACTTGAACCCAAGACTTCAGCGCTGAGAGGCAAGTGTGCTAACAACCAAAAAATACTGCACACAAAAATGTAGGATTTTTTTAGTCATATGTTTGGGCTGCACAGCACAGAAGGGACATTATGTAGGTTCATCCTGCAACACAGATTTGTACCACAAGAGGCCGCCTTTTAGCAAGACAAAGCAGAGTGCTCAGTTCTATTTGTTTGGGACTTACATCTGCAAGGAATCGCAGCCAAAAGTGTTTTTTTATGCTTTTTCCAACATTTTGTCCTGTTTTATTGCTTACTCCAACTGAAGATTTGGAACATGGCATATTTGAAGCAAAATCCTTAATTGGCGGCTCAAAATATGCCAAAATTAAACATTTTGTTGATAGAAGAGGGTTTCATCTTTCATATAAAGTATCTCCTCTCTTTTGCATGACTCTCAGACAATAATAAAGTAATGAACCTCTGAATGGATGGAATAGATGCTGGAATGGTGGACCATTAAAGAGACTGCACAGGGTTGAAGAACACAAAATACCTGGAAGACATAGGAACCAAAGTGTCTGGTGCAAATATATGGGCTTATTAAGGTTTGGACTCACCTTCTCATTCATTTTTTTTCTGACATTGTAAATGAACACTGAAGTCATTCAGACTATGAAGGAACACATAAGGAATCATGTAGTAAACTTAAAAGTGTTAAACAAACCAAAACATGTTTTAGATTTTACTTCAAAGTAGACACACAACTGATGTCTCAAACACATTAAGAGGCAAGAAATGCAAGTCATGAGCTCTTGATAAGACACAGCTGTTAACTGAAAGCCATTCCAGGTGACTACCTCATAAAGCTGACTGAGAAAATGCCAAGAAAGCTGCATCTAAGCAAGAGGTGCCTACTTTGAAAAATGTAAAATATAAACATATTCTGGTTTGTTTAACACTTGTTTGTTTACTAAATAATTACAGATGTGTTTACTCATAGTTTGTATGACTTTAGCATTAATCTACAATGCAGAACATTTTTAAATCATGAAAAAAACACTGAATGAACAGATGGTGGTACTTTATGTGTAATACTAATTACAAATATACCACTAAATGCTTAATATAAAAATGTATTTTAATATAATTATACAAAATACATTCATCCACTCACAGATGAAGTGAATAATGTTGATTGTCTCCTAACAGCAGCACATGTCTGAGATGTATTAGATGGTAGGACATCAGTCTACATGTTTAATATGGGAGTAATGGGAGCAACTTCCAAAATAGCCAAATCATTATGGCTAGGTGAGCACTTCAGAGCATTTATGGAACTGCAAAGCTTGTGATCTGCTTTTAGTAAACATTGCTCAGTACTTACCAATAGCAGCCTCCAAATACCCCTGATCTCAGTCCAGGTGAGCATCTGTGTTATGTACTGTAACAGAAAGTCCAATTCACAGTGGCTCCACTTTACAGTTTGCAGGACTTCAATGGATCAGCTGCTAACATCTTGGTATCAGATACAATAGGACAACTTCAGAGGGAGATTAGTCATGATGTCATTAAGCAGACATAGAGTGAACTATGCCTTTAACCTTATCAGGACAGTTAATTATATTTTTGATATTTCTATGAGAATTTATTATTATCCTCATTGTGTTTCTAATGAAGCTTGAACGTGGTGGGCATATAATGGAGAAAATAAACATTTTAGAGACAAAAGAGCCTAATTTCACACAGCTGAGTGGTACTGCATGTCTAGAGCAGTACTGCTTGTGTTGCAGACTGAGCTGTTTGGTATTAAACTCTGCAGGAGGCTACGTTTCCTGGAGTGAGGATGGTAAAGTGGTGTGGCAAAGAGATCAAAAGCAAAGCCTCCACTGGGTTTATGGTGCAGGCTATTCTCAAACATCTGACCACAATCAACAACACCAAAATATCTCCAGAATATAAACAGAGCTACTAAAACTAAAACCAAATGTAAAAATGAGAAAACAGTCAACACAAAAATAATGACACACCTCTTTTTGATCAAATTAATTGATCCTAAATGACTCAAGTTGAAGAAAGTTGCCTGGTCAAGTCTATAAAAAAAAAATAAGATGGCAGTGAAAACATTTTCCACCGTCTGTCAGCTTAGAACATTTGTTAGACTCTTAAAAGTGAAGGATTCTGAAGGCTTCTTGGCTTGCACACAAGGTTCTAGAAACTTGATAGGCTATAGAACCTGCTCATGGAGATCTACCTTCCTACAGACTTTAGCTTCCATCCTAATTAACCCCACACTCTTAAAAGAGATGGTTCTTCAAGGGTTCTTTATTAAAGAAATGGTTCTATATAGAACCATGAGCACTCAAAGAATCCAAAGGGTGAAAGGGTTCTTCAGATTGATGAGGAATGTGCTGTAGATGGTTCTATATAGAAGCCTTTAGAAAACGAATTTATGTAACACCAAAAAAGGGTTCCTCTCTTATTACAAGATTGACATCACAACAACAGCAGAACCCTTTTTGGGGCTATATAGAACTGTGTGGTGGGCAGCCCTATCCACGGCGCCCAGAGAGCAATTGGGAGTTAGGAACCTTGCTCAAGGGCACTTCAGTCATGGCCTGTCTCGGCATAGAACGAACAACCTTCCGTCATAGCATTCCGTGCATAGCAGAATAGCATTCAGTGAGGTGGTTTTTAAAACTGGACATTAAAACTGCAACACCACGTCTTGTATATATAACCAATACTGTGACAACTGCCACTAAGTTTCTCTAAAAGTATTTTTTTTACTATTTATCAAAATACTGTAAATGGCTTTAAAATGAGATGACTGTCCCTTCATTATGTCTTAGAAAGGTTACAAATGATTTAATTTCCCTTTAAGTCATGTGGAAGAGAATATAAGTGTAAGCGGGTGCAGCAGACGAGGAGTAGGAAGGCAGCGTGGGTTTTATTTACAAACTCAGACACAAACTGTGGCTAATAACTAAACAGACTTTGGCTATAAAGAGAAAGCAAAACAAGGCTGTGGTTGTGACCACTTTGTTATGAACGTATGAACGTAACATTCACTTAATCTCTATGGTGAACACACAGAATGGCTGACAAGAGACAAGAAACATGGGGAGGCTTATAAAGCACACACAATCAGGACATGGAAGGGGGAAGGGCTGTGATATTAACAAGGCACAGGTGAAACGTGACATGACATGGCATGACAAGACTGGGTGGGTGTAGACATGTCATAGACACAACACAAGCACATGCCACAAACATAGATGAGGCAGTGGGTGTGGCCAGAGACGTGGTAAGGGCAGGAGGGTCACAATAAGTAAATTATTTATATTTTTAAGTAACCAGTCTTCATGTTTCTTCATGCTAAATCAGTCTTCTACCAGTCCTGCTGCTGTCTGAAGTGGCTGCCCATAATGGTGAGGTTTTTATTAACTATTATAACTCACAGTAAGTGTCATTGACTAGTCTGTTAGACCTTTAAGTTCGGGATGTTGTGTGATTGTGTTGGAAGAAGTTATAGTGATGTATTTTTATTTATTTATTTATTTATTTTGCCAATTTTTATCCCCTTCCCAATGTAGTAATAGCCAATTAGCCCATCCCATCCGCTAGGGGTCTCTCCCCATCACTTTTGCAATGACCCTGACTCTAGGAGGGTGAAGATGTGCACAAACCTCCTCCATTGCGTGTGATGCAGCCACCACCTCTTTTCAAACTACCACTGATACACCGTCACTGGGGAGCCAATGCGCTCGGAGGAAAGCGCAGGATTCCCAGCTCTGAATGAACCAATCAGTAGCCTGAGCCAGCAGACATTGCAATGTGAGAGTTTTTTGCTCAATTTTTGTTCTCTTGGGCCCCGGCTGTTGATGGCAAACAGTATGACCGGGATTAAAACGGGATAAAAAAAAAAGGGATTTAATCCTCAGGTCATAGTGTCAGCGTCTTAGCCTGCTGAGCCACTCAGGGTCTGGTGATGTATTTTTTAACTCTCTCCAGTTCTATATTATAGAAGCAAAGTTTGGACCCCAAATGTGTCTAGGCTGATCTTGTGCATCTTGTGATCTTGTGTAAGTGGAAAAATATGTAAATATGACGGCTGGCTGTGCTGATGAAAAATGTTCCTACCATATACCTCTTACTGACTGAATCTGCACCACTGTGGTTGTGTTCCAGCTGTATGTGTAATATCTTCACCTCGGGAATACTAGTGAAGCACAGTTTCCTTTTTGCTACATTAAAAATATCCAGTCAAACTGAGCACATTTATATACACTCACACACATTGAAAGCAAGGATTTCCAGCACATTAACCTCCAGCAGAGCATGTATATGGAGTGACCTTACCCTGTGGCTTGTTTCCAGGTGGTTCTGCAGGCTTTGATAAGCATCAGTTAAGCACTGACAGCATCTGACCCTCAAAACTTCTGGGACCACTGTGCATATGACGATTATTTCTTGTTTGTAGAAGGTTTCTGTAGAAAATGTCCTTCCAGAAAACACGTGCAATAGTTATTGATTGCATTTACATGCACTTCCATGCAATTAAATGAATACTCTGACTTCTTCGATTGGATTAGTGCTCTCGAGTCCACGACCATGCTGGTGTGATCAGATGACGTGGTGTAAATGCCACTTTGTACATTTTGTTGTCTGATGTCCCCACATGATGCCAATGATGTGAAGAGGCACATCTATGCTTCTGTGCATATAAACGTATCAAGAAAGCAATCATTTAGTACATTTTCTACCAATTTAAGTTGACATAGTTGAGGTACTCTTTTCCAAAGTTAGTGACTCCTTCTAGGATCCTCTGGAAGCTCAAACATTCAATCCCCATAATAGCAGCCACAAGCTCCATGCACTTAGAGCTAGCATGTGGCAGATGCTACAGTATGTTTTGCAATGTGAGATGAGTTTTTGTTTAAGTTAGTCTTGGTGTCAAACGCTCTACTCACAGTTAAACACAGTTCAGCTGAAGAGATGGAGTGACAGATCAGAGGAGAAGAAGGAAGAATCGAGGAAAACAATGGATCAGATGATCATTTCCAGATGCCCAATATTCATCCCCACTTTAACGCCACAAAGTGGTTCTTAAATATGGAAACCTTGATGTAACCTGCACACTAAAACAGTGAAAAGATGATGTATGACGCTTGGCTAAAGTCATCACAGCTCTTCCAATCTCTATTGTGTATATGTACGTTTGTGTACACTGGCTTTACCAGTCTAGTCAGTACCGGTGCTAGGCATGTGGGTGCCCTAAGCACAAATGCGCCATTCTGCCTCCCTCATCCACTTAATTAACCCCCGGGAGATCGAAAACCATAGCAGGCGGGGCAATCGTTGGAGGATGTGTGTGTGAAGTAAGGTCATATGTTTGGTCCCCGGGCAAGGGAGTGTGCAGCAGAGACTTCAGTGGTGCCCCCCTCGACGTTTGGGGCCCTACGCACAGTGCGCGAACAGGAACCCCGGCCCTGAGTCTAGTGGAAATAAATGTTTGTTATAAAGCTAAATGCTAATAGCAAGCAATGCTAAGTCTTGCAGATTGAGATACTGTTGCTGGACACCATTTGTAGCAAGCAAATAATAATTCATTGAATGTTTGCCAGGCAATGTACCACACAGGTTTCTTTACATTACACATATGTTGAGTTAAACATTCCATAACTGGTTGGTCTGCATGTCAGTCAAATGTTTCCTTTGTATACACCTACAACCTACATAACCTACATAGTCTAGGCCAGGGGCGCCAAAGGGAGCCAATCCTGGTCCTGGAGATCTACCGCCCTGTATAAATGATCACCAACCTTAATCAAACACACATGACTCAAGTAATGAAAGGTCATTTGAATATCAGAGGAACGTGTGTTGGATCTGAACATTTCAGAGTGGAAGATCTCCAGGACTGGGGTGGTCACGGCTCACTATGTGATGCAGACCGATTTTAATTGGTCGACTAATGTATCACAACTGGAATATATTCAGTATAGTCAATAGCAGACATGGGAACAAGTCACTTTGCACATTATTGCAATTAAGTCTCGACAATCAAGTCCCGAGTCAATACAAGTGAGTCTCGCAAACAGCATGACCGGGATTCGAACTCGCGATCCTCTGGTCATAGTGTCAGCATCTTAGCCTGCTGAGCAACTCGAGACCCCTCCCTCCATGTTTTTTGGATTGTGGGAGGAAACAGGAGACTCAGGAGGAAACCTATGGAAACTCCACCAAGATGGAGAGTTGAACACAAGACCTCTGCGCTGAGGTGCCACTCAAAGCTTTGCATAACAATTTTACTATGGTTAAGGGGATTTTACTCCAACTCACATCATGCCTAATCACACCCCATTAACTTTGGTAAATCACTGCAGAGGTTGGTCTCTTGTTTATTGCTTTATCGAGAGGTTTATCTTTTTCAGGAGTTATCATCTGAGAAGTAGAGCAAGCAAAGTAATATACAGCTAATGTTGTGCAGTAAAAAATAACATCACTCTAATGTAAAGCCATTAATATGATGCAATGTAGATATATCCACTCATCATGTCCATTAGAAAGTTTGGCTTCAGAGATCAGACAAATGGAACGCTTTGATTATGGAAATGGCCATTTTGAAGAAGCCCTTTCTACATATGTATCATTAAGAGGAGTGAGGTGTATCGTGTGATCAAGCACTATCCATTACTCCATTTCAACAGCAGCTGTGGAAGCAAAGCACTTTTGTGGCCTACAGAAAGATGAAGAGAGGAATGGAGAGATAGGGATGAGGAAGAATAGAGCAGTGGATGGGATCGGGTTCAGCTGTGGGGATGGAGTGACAGATCAGAGGAGAGGAAGGAAGAATAGAGGAAAACAGAGAGGATCAGATTCTCCCTGCCAGATATGCAGTACTCAGTACCACTTTAACCCCACTTTTCAATATGGAAGCCTTATTTTTACTTCTCCTTTCATCTCATCTCTTCTCAAAGTCATCCTTTTTTTCTTCATATGGTTATTTTTTCTCTTCTGGTCTCATTTCTTCTCTTATTTTCTCTCCTGGCTTTCTTTATCCCTTCTACTTTCCATTTGTCTCCATTCTTTGCTTCTCTATCTTATGCATTTCCTCTCCTCTCTTCTCTTTTTTCATATCCTCTACTCTTCTTCTATTTCTCGTCTCCTTTCCTTTTGTTTCTGCTTTTCAGCTTTCATCTCTTCTTCATTATTATTTTTTCTTTTATCTTCTTGTTTTGTCTTTTCTCGTCTCCATACTTCTCTGTTCTCATTTTTTTCACTTCTTTTTTCTCTTCCTTCTCATCACTTCTCTTATTGTTTCTTTTTTTCTCTTCTATTCTCTTCCCATATACAGTGGGAATGTAATGTAGGAGGCAAGAAAGATTGTGGCCAAATAAAGAGAGAGATGAATGTAGAGATGATGAAAGAAGCATTGTGGAGAATGAGTCACTGAACTGCTGTGGATTGATGTGTGTAATGATGTGGAGCCCATTCCATGAGTGAGCTTCAGAATCAGAGGGTTAAATGATGAAAAGCCAGTTACATGTGAAGATTAAACATTAGAGACAAGAGAGAAAATCAGCTACATATAAATGTTTATCTGTAATATGTACAAACGATTCAGCCATGAAGATGAAACGCACCAAACGTCTTTGTCCAGGTTAGCAGCAGAGGCAGTAATAGAGGTAGGTACACACACACACACACACACACACACACACACCTCCACATGTCTATAAATGTGCCCACCTCACTGACAGAACAAAGGAAAGAGATGACTTTGTACAATATGAACTTTGCGACTGTAAGTTTTTGCTGCACTGCTGTACAGTTAGCACGTTAACAGGACTACTGTGTATTTTGTGATACTGTGACACTGTGAGTTGTAACTATTTTATATTATTGTCCCATATACATGAGAATAATCCCAAACATGTATATA
>BRDA01070216.1:733-12506 GCA_036984385.1 Crenuchus spilurus
TGTAATATTGCTTTGAGGTCAATCATCCCCCCACCCCCTGGTTCTCACACCATTTGTGTCCCCCCCACCTCTGAAAACAAAATTTCGTCCATGGCTCAGATGGTATCACTCTTACATTCAAAGGTTTTCTCAAGCTTCTCCACCCCGACAAGGTAGTGATCTCAGGAGAAGTGTAGTTTATTACTGATAAATAATCAATATTCAGCATCCTCACCTGCTCTGTACTTGGTCTCCAGGTCCTGAGCCTGCTGGTTCTTGTTCATCTTCTTCAGGATGGTCAGTGTGATGGTCACAGATGTATCTCCATACATCTCCACCATTTTATCCACCGTGCCATGTCTGTCTACTTTCTCTAGCTCAGATATTTGGATTTTCTTAAAGCTCTCCACACCGTTGACCAGATACCACTGGAATTCTTTCAGCTCCTCTTCCAGTAAGTCTTTAAGAGTGTGCACCAGCAGATCTTTAATGGCCTCCATTCTGGACCACTGTACAGGAGGGCTGATGGACTGTAATGGAGGATTCTGTGAAGAAAACAGAAATGAGGAGTCTTCTGAGTGCTCACATACAGACATGACAAAGTTCAGGACAAGAAAGAAAGCAGCATCACTAAAACTTCAGACTGTATCTACAGCAGTGTCCACACACACTGTATTCAATTCAATTCCATTTATTAGTCACATGACATTACACAGGTGTGAAGGTGAGTGAAAATCTTAGCCCCTGCAGTTCTTAACACAGAAATTATCATCTGTGAATGATATAAAAATAAGCAGTGATATTAGATAGATAGATAGATACTTTATTGATCCCCGAGGGGAAATTCAAGAAATTGTACACATTACTACGTGTAAACTTTTTTTAACCCACTCTGCGTTGTGTGATTATGACAGGTTTAAACTAAACACACCACAAACTTATCAGTGTTGCCCAACAAAGCTCTCTGGCTCATGCGCGCGGGAGAGAAAAAGGGCGGGAGTGGTGCGGTGAAAAACGCGCAACCACGCTATACTGACATACATTAACTTGTTTTATATCCAGTACTAATTCAACATCATTACATGGTAAATAAAACGAGTTAATACCGTTCATACCTGCATCAGAGTTTTCACTAAACACAGTACAAACTCATCAGTGTGGCCAAACAAAGCTCTCTGTCGAAAAAGTAACTGCAGTTCAGATCAGAAGAGCGGATGATACACTTCCTCACTCATCCATGCGGAAGAGAAAAAGGTGTGATTCATTTCACACATTAAATTGCTGTTTTAGCCCCAGATACCCCGCCCATCTGTGAACTGTTTCAAAATAAGTGTCTTCTACTTCTTTATGCCCACAAACCTGAGTATTTCAATGACTTAATGATATAATTCTACTTCAAAAATCTAGAGAAACACTAACATTGATAGTGTGTGTGTGTGTGTGTGTGTGTGTGTGTGTGTGTGTGTGTGCACTGCTGAGATGACAGAAAAATAACACTGTAGTGATTGCTCTTACAATCTGGTCATGAAATATGTTTTATTGTATTGAAGTACATATACAGTTTATACAGTGAAGAACATAAGTATTTGAACACCCTGCGAATTTTCAAGTTCTACCACTTAGAAATGATTAAGATTATTATTAAGATCAACCAATTTTGCCAATTTGATTTTTCACACAATGGAATCTGAAGCGGTGGGCTGCCCTGATCCACTGGCGCCCAGGGAGCAGTTAGGGGGTTAGGTGCCTTGCTTAAGGGATTGAACCAGTGACCTTCTGGTCACAAGACCAGATCCTTACCACTAGGCCATGGCTGCCCCCGTGTCATGGAGGGGTCTGAAATTTTCATCTTAGGTGCATGTCCACTGTGAGAGACATAATCTAAAAGAAAAAATCCGGAAATCACAATGTATGATTTTTAATAATTTATTTGTGTGTTACTGCTGGAGACTAGCTAGGAGTGAGTTGCAGTAGTCAAGTCTTGAGATGACAAGAAACTGGATAAGCACATGGGTGGCATCCTGGGTCAGAAAGGGTCGGATCTGTTGAATGTTGAAGAGGAGGAACATGCACGTCATGACTGCACCATATTTGCGATGTGAGTAGAAAATGATAGCTGGTTATCTAGAATCACACCAAGTCTTCTTGCTTCTTGAGATGGTATGATGATGGAGTTCTCAAACAGGACAGGAAGCTCAAAATGCAGACAAGTGGTTCCAGGAATGAATAGAAGCTCAGTCTTGCTAGGGTTGAGCTTCAGGTGGTGGGTTGTCATCCATGTAGAGATGCTTGCCAAACATGATGAAATGCAGCTGGAAACCTGAGAGTCAGAAGGAGGGAAGGAAAGCATCAGTTGATTGTCATCAGCATAACATAGAATATGAGAATCTGTGAGAAGAAATTACTTCACCAAGAGAATGAGTGTAAAGTAAGAAAAGAAGAGGACCCAGTACTGAGCCTTGTGGGACACCAGTGGAGAGCCTGCATGGAGCGGATGTGCACCCACTCCTTTACCCACAACAGCTTTGTATCAGCTTTGTATGTGTGAATACAGACACACATGTTAACAACGTCCGCTAGAGGATGAGCTCTGAAATTACTGTAAGTTCACCTTTACTATCACTATACTCCCCCTCTCTTAAGCTGAAACCTTCTTACATTTACAACTCCTCAACAATCCAGCTGTTGTATAATACAGTGTGTGTGTGTGTGTGTGTGTGTGTGTGTGTGTGTGTGTGTGTGTGTGTGTGTGTGTGTGTGTCTAAAGGTGTTAGTAAACGGATTAATAAAGTTTTATCGCATCTAATCTAATCTAATCACGGGACAGCTGTGGTCTGGTGATTAGTGATCTTGTCCTGGGACCGGAACGTCACTGGTTCGTTCCTCGGGTAGGTCATGACTGAAGTGCCCTTGACCAAGGCAAGTAACCCCAACTGCTACCCGGGCACTTTGGATAATCTGCCCACTGCTGGTGTGTGTGTGTGTTTCACTACACAGACGGGTAAAATGCGAAGGTCATATTTCCCCACTGTGGGACTAATAAAGTATTATTATAATCTATACAGAGCTTTGATTGGACAGTAGTGTCACCCTGTAAAGTTAACATCTTTCAGATGTCCTGACATGTCCTGGTAACATGGTCTGAAGTTGTCCTGCACAGCTCATGCAGAAATCTACATGACTGAGCAGATACAGCTGTAATGTATACAGCCTGTATGTTCTGTTATTAGACAGAATGGTATATCTCTGTAATAGTTGTAATAAATCTGAACTGGTGGTGATTTTGATGATGACAATGAATGTGACTGGTGGTTTGTTCTGTCAGTAAGCTCAGCTGAAGTTTACAGTGTGTGTGTCACTGAGTGAATTTACATCTGTTTAATGATCTGGTTTATTCCAGTAAACAGTGTTTTCCAGTTTCTGAGATCAGAGTCAGAGAGCTGAGCTTTGACTGCATGTCCACTCTTACTTACTCAAGTCTTTATTTATCCACACCTACAGAAAGAGCTTTCAGCTTTAGGTCATGGGCTTCTACTTAAACGTGATAACTGTCTCACTCATGTACACTGTAAGAAATTGCTGAAAATTAACAGCCAGTTTTCAACAGTATTATTCTGTAATACACAAAAATCAGCAAGTTTTGGCAGTATTATACAGTTATTTTTAAAAACAGCTATTTCCAGTAAAACCCCTGCATTGTTGGAACACCTTGATATGGAGCTGGTTTGGCTGGTGGCAGATCCTCATGTTCAGGTTCTTGATTTTTATTGATTTTCATTTCTGACATTAGTGTATGATACTAAATTTTGTTTCTGAGGTTATATTTAGCTCGTCTATAACATTTCCAACTGTCTATATGTGTTTTAAGGACACTTGGAGGTTTATCAAAATCTTAACATTTTGTTCTCTTAATCATGCTTTCTAGTGCAACATTTAGAATAAACAATTACAAGTATATCTATTTATTAGTTAATATATCAAATGCGAACAGCTGGTTTTTGCTGTATTTAGTTTGTGTTCCTAAACTTGGTTACAGAGACGGAGCATTTGATAGCTTGTTAACCTGCTAACTTAATTGATATCTGTGGTCAGGCTGGCAGTTTGTGGAAATTAGCTATAGTTGTTTAGTTTGTTATGCAATTGTTATAATTATTATTTTTAAAGAAAAAAATATCATATTCACAATGTTTACATCCATAATATTATGGCAGCTTGTTTTTTTTTTTTTTTTTTTATTTAGTTCATTTTGTATTTGCAGTCACTAAAACTTTGTGTTAATAATGTTTAATCCACTGGGTGGTGCTGTGGGCATAGTAACATTTATATTGCTAATCTTTTATTACTTTTGGTTGTTTTTATCTTGTTATTTTCATTTTTTAAATTTTTTGTTATTTATTGTTATCTCCTGTTATTTTTTGTCATTTTACTTCCACTACTTTGAAAAAAATCTGATTTTTCCTGATTGTAAAGCAGGAATATATATAATGCTGACATTATGTCCAAAACTAAGTTGCTGTATGTTCTATTCTTATGCCTAAATTGTTTTCTTTGTTGAAATTATATTTTCTGATTTTAATACTTGTGGCAGCCTGCCAGGACACTGCCCCTCCTGTCCACCAGAGGTCTCCGTCAACCGTTCCTCAGAGTAGTGCTCCTCCCAGCCACCAGAGGTAGCTATCCCCAGAATACTGACAATCTATCACCATCTTCAGGCTATTTAAGCTAAGCTGACCCCTGTATCATTGACTATGGTTCCCATGTCATTTCTTAGTGTTTCCTGTGGTTTGACTATTCTGGTTTATTGGATCTCCTGCCTGGACTTTAACTTTGATTCTGGTTTTGCCCTGTCAGTTTTGTTTGCCTCATTTTCATGTACTATGAGTTTGTCTAAGCCTGTTCAACACGACTTGCTAATAAAATCTTATCTGCACTTGAATCCTGGCCTCTGTCATCCGTTACAATACAATGGATGGACCACAAGTGGAATCAACTTTGTTTACAATAAACTAGCATGTGTTTGCCAGAAGTTGCACCACGTTTTTTCACATGATCATAAGTCACATAATTGAAAATGCCAGGTTATCTGTCTTCTCTATTAAATGACAATATAAACATTGAAAAAGAAATAGTGCATTGTAAGAAAACAATCATCATAAACAGTAAAGAACTGGTAGTAGAGTTACTAAGAACTTACTCTTAAATTAAAGGTATCATACTGTGGTATTATAAACAGTATTTACCTGTACATTTATAAGTACAGGATATAACTAATTTAGCACTGCAAAGAAATGTACTGTTAAAAACAGTAAAGAACTGGCAGCATGGTTGCGAGGAACTTACTGTTAAATTGACAGTATCATACTGTGTCACTGTACAGTTAATTGCCTTTTTATAAATACAGGATTTAACTGTAACTTTGCACTCTAAAACAGTTATATAATGTTTTCATAAAATGGTAATTAACTGTGCAATTACACCACAGTAAGATACCGTTAATTTAACAGTAAGTTCCTGGCAACCCTGCTGCCAGTTCTTTTTACATTGACATTTTTTACAGTGTAGATCTGATTACTCCAGTGCAGTTAAACAGCACTGAATGGATTGCAGAGAAAATCTTATTATCTGCCAAATTATTAACTGTATTATTCAATTATGAATTTTACTATTACTACATTAACAGGACTAAAACTATATTAACACTAAATAACTATCTTTATTAAAGCTGAATATTAATTATGACTACTGCATTAACATTTCTCATACTAAAATAGTAATACAATACTGTTAAATTATTACTTGTATTAACACTATATTAACTCTCTTAAAACTAAATTACTAAATTGTATTTTTTTCTTTATTTAAAAAATAACTATGACTAATACATACATTTTATTCATATAAAAATATGAAATGTTAATACGTAATAACTTTATACTAAACTATTAACTATTAATGCTAAATTATTTACTTTATTAAAACTAAAATATTAACTATTAATACTAATGATTAATTATTAATACTGCTTTATTAGCACAGACTTAAGTCCAGTATAGAATCATTAAATTATTAACTTTATTAGTACTAATATATTAAAAGTATTAAAACTAAATTATTTTTATACTAATTAACTGTTTATTAACACTAAATTTAACAATGACTATATACATTTACTAAATTTGTTCAAACTAAATAAGTATTTAGATTAAACTATTAACTATTAATGCTGAATTATTTGCTTTATTAATATAGTCTCATTAGGTATATAATGAACTAAACTATAAATGCTATTATTACTAAATTATTAACTTTATTAACACAGTCTTACTGGGTATATAATTAGCTAAATTCTTTATACAATTCTAAATTATTTGTTTACCATAGTATCTTTAGGTACTTAAACATCTAAGTTATTAACTTTATTAATGCTACATTATTAACACTATTAAAATATTATTATTAATTATTATTAGCATACTACCTTAATCTACTATTTTAAGAATGTTATTAGTACTATTTACTTCATTAACACTATTGGTGATTACTTATTAGCCTTGTCAGTGCTAAAGTCTTAACTTCATATAAGTTCAGGTTCATTAGCTATATTAAAGCTGATCATTAATGCTAATTTTAATGTTATCTGAGTCTGATCAGGGCAGTTAGGTTTTCAGACCTTAGATGTATGTAAAGTGTTAATTAGAATAATATTAATAATGTTAATGATGTATTATACACTAACACCTGTACACCTCTCTCTTAGCATTAGTGTTAGCTTGTCCTGCAAGTTTTGATAGAGATATGTGGTGAATGTGAGCAGACTGGATGAAGATAAGCTAGAGGAATGGAGATCTTCCTCTGCAGCTCATGCATGACTTTGAGCAGATCTGATCTGGAAGGTCATGGCTGGTCAGTCACAGACTTGTTGTGCCAGTTGGAGCTGACAGTTAACACAAGATCTTCTACAAGACCAGCACAGTGACACGGTCAGGAAACCAAAGCTGACCTGATGTCTGAACAAACTTTAGTGGACACTTCATCTGGCTACAGAGTGAACAAAGCCAGGGTGGAGTCCCATGATCTGGAGGAGCTCAGGAGAAAACTCAAATACTTCTTCATGAGCCCATGTGAGAAATATCAAGCTCGAGGACGCAAACCATGGAAGATGTTGTTACAGTTGCTCAAAATCGCTATCATCACTTTTCAGGTAAGAGGACAACACCATACAAACATCTCAACAACATCTAAACCCATACAAACATCTCGACAATATCTCAGCCCATACAAATATCGCAACAATATCTCAACTTATACAAATATCGTAACATCTAAACTTATGCAAACATCTAAACCCATACAAACATCTCAACTACATCTAAACTCATACAAATATCTCAACTACATCTCAGCCCATACAAACATCTCAACCCATACAAACATCTCAACAACATCTAAACCCATACAAACATCTCGACAATATCTCAGCCCATACAAATATCGCAACAATATCTCAACTTATACAAATATCTTAACATCTAAACTTATGCAAACATCTAAACCCATACAAATATCTCAACTACATCTCAGCCCATACAAACATCTCAACCCATACAAACATCTAAACATTTCTATCCATCTCAACTAAAAATTAAACATCTCAACTACATCACAACCGAATACAAACATCTCAACATTTCAACTTATACAAATATTTCAGCCCATACATGCATCTCAACAGCATCTCAATTCATGCAAACATCTCAACATCTCAATCCAAATAAACATCTCATTTACATCTAAACGAATACAAACATCCCAACAACATTTCTTTATACAAACATCTCAGCTCATACAAACTTCTCAACAATATCCCAGCCCATACAAACAACTCAATTTTTCAGCCCATTAAACATATCAACAACATCTCAACCCATACAAACATCTCAATAACGTCTGAACTCATACAAACATTTTAATGACATCTCAACCCATACAAACATCTCAACTACATCTCAACTCATGTAAATATATCAACATCTAAACTCAAGCAAACATCTCAACATCTTAATCCATACAAACATCCCGATGACATTGCAACCCATACAAACATTTAAAATTTTTAATCCATCTCAACTCATGCAAACATCTCAACATCATCTCAGCCCATACAATCGTCTCAATTACATCTCAACCCATACAAACATCTCGACAACATCTGACAGTACTTCTGTAACAGTCCAGTATGTAAAACTGCCTCCCAGGATAAAGATTGTATTTATTAAGATTTTAAGTGCAAACGTGAACAAGTTTCTACAGACAAAAAAAATGTCTGTACATTTAATACTTATTTACTCTTTATTTACTAACATTTTACTGGCCTGAGGTTTATGTGTTCATAAAATTCATGTTAATTTTTGTATTCCTGCATTGAAGTTTTTGGATGTTTTTGTAAGTAAATTCCATGTTAGCTTGTTAGAATTTACATAAATTACAAAGTGGACAGCTGCAGCTTTCAGATGACATCACATGACACCTTCTGCTTGTGTTTATCTTATATATGAAATAGGAAAATTATGAAGTGAAGAATGTAAGTTTGGAACCTCTGCTGGATCCAACTAGCTTAATGAGGACTGGGTCTGAGTACTTATGGGTTAATATTTATGGAGAGTACTGGTTGTCCAGTATTCTGATAAGAAGTGAAAAAGGGAACCTATCACAGAAGGAAAGAGGAAGAAGCATAACTACTAAAAGGTGTTTTAGTGTTTTTTATGAAGAATAATAAAAAGTTGAGATCAGGAGTTGTGGTGATCGAGGTTCTGCTGCTATGATGAACGTCTTTCATGTCTCTGAGAGTTTTCATGTGTTTTTTTTTCTAGTTGATCTCTTTTGGCCTGAGTAATGAGATGATGGTTACCTTCACTGAGGAAAATCTCATCTCCTTCAAACATCTTTTCCTCAAAGATTACCAGGACAAAGACACCGTTCATGCCATATACACAAAGCACCAAGTGTACGAACACATCAACTACGTCATTATGAGGGTAATATAGACCTCACCTGAGAATCACACTTCAATCAGCTGATCTGTACATTAATTTACTAACTTTGTCACTGGTTTCATGGGCTACGTCTGGTTCGTACTATCTCTGACTGTCTCTAATCTCAGTCTTTGAGGTTCTGTTTCATCTTACAGTTAACAGTAGAACTGCTCAATGATCAGGATCATTTCTAAGTGGGGGCGTAGCACCACATTCTGGGCCCTATACACAAGTAGTGCCAAGGGCCCCCCTCCTATTATTAAATATTATTTCCTTTCATATCAAGACTCCTCAAGAACCCTCCCATCCTTTGGGCCCTGGTAACTCAGTCCCACTTTCCCCCACCCACTACGGTGCCCTGGCAGACACCTTTTTACTAGAAGGACATGGCTGAAGAGCCATTGAGCAAAGTACCTGATCCCCTGGACATGACTGGTGTTCAGACTGTGTGTGTATTCACTGCACTGATGGGATAAAGTTGGAAGTCAAAAGTCATATTTTTGTAGCACAGTGTTTTAAAGGGATGCATCAAATATTCTGCAACAAAAATTATTCAGCCAAAAATGGCAAAAATACACAAGTCAGCCAAATAATTTCTACTGAAAACTGATGTTTCCAATGACCGGGTTCACTTTTTAGACATTCAGAATTGTGCTTTTCCTCACCAGTTAACAAAACACAGATTCACCAGCACAGTTACAGTTTGGTGCTGAAATGGAAGAAGACAACAAACTACAAGCACAACCTTTACTAAACTACACTTGTTGTGGTGAAGCCAGAATACAGCCGCTTAGCTTTGTGTTTGTGCTCCCTGCTGCAGTGTTAGGGAGCGTCTCACAATTAGCAGAAGAAATGTGAAGTGTTTCAGTGTCTGTAGCCAATGACACTCACATTAAACACACAAAACATCCATGTGACTTACATCATTCATTTTAGACAAAAAATAATTCCTGACTATCTACAAGGATTATTATTTTATAAAAATTTATAGGAATAAAGAGCCGTGTTCAGTTTTCCGTCAAATCCTTCATTTTGTTCCATTTCTGTTTCAACCAAGAATTTTCATTTTGGTGCATCCCTAGTTTTTTATTAATCATTTGTGATTTAATTTCTTTAATTTCCCCTGGTATCTATCTATCTATCTATCTATCTATCTATCTATCTATCTATCTATCTATCTATCTATCTATCTATCTAAAAATGTAGCAGCATTTAAATTTATAGTCCTAGAAATAGTTTATTTCAGGCTGTTCAACATTAGATTTGTGCCACAAGAGGGTGCCCGTCATCAGGACAGAAACGGAGTGCTCAGTTCTATTTGTTTTGGGGAAAATCAACATTTACTGTAACTGGAGATATGACACATAAAGAATTTTTAATTAGCAGCTCAGAATAGTCAGAAATGAAGAAGAAAGAAGAGAGTTTGAGCTTTCTGACTCCTCCCGTCAGTGTGGATCTTAGAGAAGAAGTAAGCCGAAGGTGTGTTTGGTATGTAAGTCTCGAAGTTGAGGGTAAAGATGCTCGGCTGCTTTGGTGGAATGTTATGTTATCTCATGTCTGATTGATCTGATCTGTTCTTGTGTGTTTATTGGTCAGTATCTGACCCTGCAGAATGTGACGGTGGGGAATCATGCGTTTGAGAGAACCGACGGTGTCTTCACCCCCCTCTCTCTCTGCCAGGAGTTTTACAGCCATGGAGACGTCTCCCCCGGCAACGAGACCTTCAACATCGACCCACATGTGGACAAAAGTGAGTTTCCTTCATCAGCATCTCATTAACATTCTTAGTAATAATGCTTTACATCTCTGAACATCTTCTTTTTACAGACTGTGTTTATATTCATCCCATGACACCCTTCCAGTATGAATCCTTTCCCAACATCTCCAACTTCACACTGGACTTTAAACGGTATTTCTCCTCTTATTAACTAGCTGTACAGTAACTATAAAAACACGTTAAGATGTTCTTTTGTCTTTCAGGCTTTTATCTGTGACTATATTTATGAAAGTGAAGGCCATTAACCTGCAGACTGTCCAGCATGATGAACTGCCTGACTGCTACAACTTCAGCATCATGGTACTATCAAATATTAATTATAATAAATGCTAATTAAAGTGTATCAAAGTGGCACGGTAGTTTGGTGGTTAGCATGTTCACTTCTTAGCGCTGAGATCTCAGGTTCACATCCCCATCAGGGTGTTTCCATGTTCTCCTAGTGTGTGCAGGGGTTTCCTCCAGAGTTTCTGATTTCCTCCCACAGTTCAAAAACACGGAGATCTGAAGAATCGGATATTCTAAATTCCCCTGGTCTTTGTGTGTGGGCCTAGTGATGGACTAGTGCCCTGTCCTGGGATTAGATAAGATAGTGTAGTGTATGGTGAAGGGGTGAACTCACCACATCCCTGGCAAGGATTAAAAAGAAGATAATGGATGGATGGATGGTGGGATGGATGCTTATTATGGAACTGTACTTGATTCAGTTGTTGTTCTCTACAGATAATGTTTGATAATCGAGCTCAGAGTGGGCAGATTAAAGTTACTTTAAACAGTGATGTAGAGATCAGTGTGTGCAAAGACTGGAACATCTCTGGATCTGGTTAGTTTATTTACTGCACTACACACACACACACACACACACACACACACACACACACACACAGACACAGACACAGACACAGACACACACTCATTAATTGCCACCCACTCAGCATTTATTTCTGTAATTTTACACAATTAGTCAATAGTACTTTAGCTCCATCAC
>BRDA01070217.1:5152-15702 GCA_036984385.1 Crenuchus spilurus
CTTAATTTACTTATTTAACGACCGAACCAACTTCTCAGTCAGAAATTAACATCGATTTGACGAACTTTTAGAACATTTAAATGTACTCCTCATTACATTTTGGCTATGTAATTTAGAGAATATCTCAGGGGTTTAAACTCAATTGATTAATTCAATATCAGGTGAGCCAGACTGCTCAAGCAGTTTAGCTACAATTAAAGACTGACTCTTCAACCAAGCCAGCAATTTATTCATTTAATTCTAATTTTCTTGAAAACCATTGTTTTTGTCCACACAGGGAGCCTGAAAATAACAATGAATATTATATTTCTGCACTGCAGCAGATTCTGAGTCACACACTGTAGTTTTTTATCTCAGTGAAAATGTCAGAATTACTCTTTTTTTCTTGAAAACTCAAGACTGAGTCCACTTTTCTTCTTTTAGAGATGCCTTTACATGGTCATTTTTTGGCTTAAAATACATGTCACACTTCTCATTTGCTTGTGGATTGTCCCTGAGTTTATTGTGCTACTTCGCATGCTTTAGCTCTTTTCTCTTTATAATGCCGGATCTTTCCCATTCAGTTCATGTGTGATGGACAGTTAATGTCATTATCTTCTATATGTATTGGTTTTAATTTTAGAATTGCATGACAGCGTCTTTCTCTTGTCCTGCCCCACTGGTGGTTAGTAACGGCAAGCGCAACAAAACACATGGTAAACAAAAATGACTGACATATGTTAATCAGATTGAAAGGCGGATAAATCATTTTGGAGGGAAATCATGATAGATTTCTTTCATCATTCATGCATGAAAGGGTTAATTGAGAACGTTCTAGAATCATTTGTCAGGCTGGATTACATTGATAATCAGGCCGGGTCGGGCCTGCGTTACGTTTGACGCCCCTGGTTTATCTGATTTGTAGGAGGTTCTTTTCTTCCTCCTCAGTTTCGTTCCTTTAACACGGTGGCGTACTGTCTGTTCTCCATGATAAATGGAGATGAGATCTACTTGACCTTCACTAAGCTGCGTGAGAGTAACTGGGTCGTGTGGCTGTTCAGCAGAGTTTACATCTACAGCTTCATCTCTATCTTCACCTACATGGTCCTCAGTCTGTTCATCGCCATCATCACCGACACGTACGACACCATCAAGGTGAGACAGCTACACAGAGTCTACTTGATATTCAGATCAGGTTTTTCTACTGAAAAAATAATAATTATAATACTTACCAGTTACTGATTTGTAGTGGAAATTTAGATTTATGTTACCGTTCATTGCAGTAGAAAAATCTAATAGGTCCAGTTCAACTGGCAACTGGGCTAAGGAGACAGTTTAAGACAAAGTCTACAGTTCTTGAAGGAGGGTTATTCAGTTTTTCTAAGGCTCGTTAGTTTTAATTTTAAGGCAGCATTTTGTGTCTCCTTCTCAACGATGTCAATCCCATAATCCTGTTCACCGTCCAAGAGCTCCTCCATTTCAGTCAGAAAACCTGGAGACAGGGCTGGACTTACTAGACTGAAATCATTCACAAACTCTAACATTTAATTTATGAGCAGAATAGCAACTAAACCTTAAACTTATCTACTCTTTTTCACACACCATGATTTCCCACAGCAGTGTTAGCACAGCACTGTCAGAGTTCAGGATACAATATGACTCACCACCTACTGCTGAGATAAGATCAGATGACCAGCTGAAACAGATCTCTCTTGAATTAGGACTTACAAGGTGTATCCCAATGAGAGAAGAACTTCTGAATGCAATGACTCATGAATGCAATGCAGTATTTATCATCATGTTGGGAGAAGTCTCTGAGGCCTTCTTAAGAATCATAAAGTAATGTAGACTTTACTATTAAGTAATACTATTAATGTGACCACATTTCTGAAATGATTCCACAAGTCAGTATATCTTTAAAAATCCATCATTTTATCTACGAAATAAAAAATATTTCGACAATGAAATGTATTTTGACAATGAAAACTAAAATGGTCAGACTATAATGTTCTAATACAGTTTACAGGCACTAAACGAATACCTGGTCCAGACCCAGTTCTGGGAAAACAGATGGTTATCATGTAGTATAGGTGCTGGAAAAGTGACACAGTTTAAAATGTTGCAGGGTTTGTACAGTGGTGTTTAAAAGTTTGCGGACCCTTTAGCATTTTCTATATTTCTGCATAAATATGACTTAAAACATTATCAGAAGTCCTAAAAGTAGATTTCCTATGAAACTCTAAAGAGTTTACAAACTTTCCAGCATCACTGTAGATGTCATGGTAGCTACATTCAGATGCATATACAAATCAGATCTACCACCTAGTAGTCTGATTCACATTCTGTAACCCCACCTCTTCTTTGACCTCTGGGTTACATTGTGTCCTGAAAATACATTTGTCATGATGTATATTATTGATATACAGAATAATATAGAAGCAATACAGAAATGATATATTATACTATATTATAAGCCTTAAAAATTAATAACATTTCATACAAAGTCACAATTGCTCTATTAAAACTGGGCTTCATGTTGTATTCCATCTGTTATACATTACTGCTCACTTTGCATGGTAAATGCAATCCAGCAAGCAACAATAAAAATTAAATGTACTTTATCACAGTTCTTATTCTTATTCAGATCCTTATACCAGACTAATAATCTGCTGTTGTATGTCAATGATCTTTAAATTCTTCTAATAAACTATCTGAACTACTTAGCTCTTGCTTTGATAGGTGCTAGCTCAGCAGGTACAGTGCACCACAAGAAATTTAGGCTGAAATTATATAATGTTTTCTTTTTTCCCTACACTGTAAATAAACACTGAAGTCATCCAGACTATGAAGGAACACATAATGAATCATGTAGTAAACTTAAAAGTGTTAAACAAACCAAAACATGTTTTAGATTTTACTTCAAAGTAGACACACAACTGATGTCTCAAACACATTAAGAGGCAAGAAATGCAAGTCATGAGCTCTTGACAAGACACAGCTGTTAACTGAAAACCATTCCAGGTGACTACCTCATAAAGCTGACTGAGAAAATGCCAAGAAAGCTGCATCTAAGCCAGAGGTGCCTACTGTGAAGAATGTAACATATAAACATGTTCTGCTTTGTTTACTTGTTTGTTTACTAAATAATTACAGATGTGTTTACTCAGAGTTTAGATGACTTTAGTATTAATCTACAATGCAGAACATTTTTAAATCATGATAAAACACTGAATGTCCAGAATGTGTGTCCATACTTTTGACTGGTACGGTGTATACAGTATATGCTCATGTGTGTTTAACCCTTTCCAAACCTCTCCTCAGAGCAGTCCAGGATTATTTATAGTTTTTACATATGAATACATGAAGTGAAATGGTTCATTTTAAAAATTAATTTGATGACTGAGGAGTATCTGGGAGAACATGTTTTAAATCTAGCTCAGAACATCAGCTACTGTTTACTTTTACAAAAGTTTTGATATTTATATTTATTTTAATCCAGTGTGTTGACTTGACAAGTAAAAGGTTTTAAATGACATGTTTAGACGTCTATAAGCCTTTTAAACATTCTTGTATGTTAAAAACTGAGAGAGGGCTACACTGATATAAGAACATAAGAGGAGTGTAATGAGACAGCACTGCCCCCTACAGGCCTGACCTGTAATTATTTATATTTTGTTAACATTAAGGGTAATTCAAAGAATAAAGTTAAAAAAATAAATCTAATTCAGTCTAATGTTTATTATGTAGAAAAAAAACATTTGTTTGGGTTTTATGATAACAGTAGAAAAGATGGCCTTTATATATATATATATATATATCAATAGACTCAGTGTGTGTGTGTGTGTGTGTGTGTGTGTGTGTGGTCAGCACCAGCAGCAGAATGGTGTGATGTTTTCAGAGCTGCAGGTGTTTATATCGGAGAAATGGAATGTTCCAGACTCAGAAACAGATGGCCCGGAGAAAGAGGAAGGTTCCTCCAGCTGTATCTGCTTCTGCTGTGGCTCAAATTGACCATCAAAGTAGACCAACAGGACAAATGACATGCTGCACAGGACTACTGGGACCACTTTATCAGAAACCTTGCTCTTATAGCTCCACCCACTGTCCATTTTAGAAGATACCCCTTTTTTCTAGCTCCACCTACTGTCCACTTTATCAGAACTCTCTTTCTTTTAGACCCACCCACTGTCCACTTGATCAGAACTGTCTCTCTTGTAGCTCCACCCACTGTCCACTTAATCAGAAACTCTATTTTTAGCTCCACAAACTGCCTTTTATCTGAAATCCATCTCATGTTATCTGTCTCTGAATACTTCTGCCAAATAATTACACCATCTTCTTTATCCATTGTTATATATTCTTTGTCCATCTCCTCTAGGGGGTTGGAACCAGATTCTGTCTGTAAAGCTGTATATATACTTCTGTCTTTGTGTTTACACTGCCACAACAGAAAAAAAGGATTATTGTGAAAAAGTTCATTTGTATACATAATTTACATTACAACTGACATTTTTCAAGCCCTTTTTCGTTTCATTGTTGAGCAGTGTTGAGTCTGTAGCTTATAAATAAAAAGAGATAAGAAAATAATTTATTAGTCCCACAGTGAGGAAGTTGAAATTGTCACAAAAGCAAAGTCCAGAATGTCAATTTATTACATTTTATTAGAGCAAAGTCAAACAGGATCAACATTGCAACAAAAAGGAAATATGTAATTGTATGTGTAATGATCATAAAATGTGTTTTTAAATTAAATTATGAATACAAACAAGCTTTATGATTCTAGTTTCTGGAGCTGCACTTATGTTTACTGACTGTATTTGAATAAAGTAAATGAAGAAAACTGTCATTTATATTTAACTACAGCAGCAGCCAATCACTGACCGCCTCTCGACATGCTAATCCTGCTAAACACCTGTTGAGGTGAGCTATGAGTGCACAGTCCGGGCGCTTTAACCTATAGAAGAGCTCGATACTTCCAGCCTGGCAACGAGCCGCCAATCAGCGTTTAGTTTGGTGTTCTGTCAGCGGAGGGGCGCGTTTCAAAGCGGGATGAGAGGCGGCGCTACGACTCTTCATGTTTGTGTTTAACCGAGAGGACAACAGCCGACCGTAAGCACAAAATCTGTCTTTCTGATGCATAAAAGAGCTTTTAGTGAGAAGAGCAGAGTTTTATCTATTCCAGCATTGTTTACAAATATACATTTATGACTTAATGCGTGCAAACTAACCTGAAATGGCTTAATTCTCCGCTCAGCTTTAAATTGTTGTCAGTGTTGCCAGATTCGTGGTTTTGCCACCTAACTAACTTAAAATATTGTGAACTTTGATGCGGTTCGATAATAATGCGTAAATTTAACAGTAATGTTTAGGAGCAATTTTAGACATTTTAAGAAGTAGCTTATTCGGTTTCACTAGAGCACTTGCATACATTGAAAATAAAACAATAATGAAAAACACAAATCGCTAGGCATTTCTAAAAAAATAAATAAATAAATAAATAAATAAAATAAATAACGAATAATGATGGAATAGGTGTAGGTTGAAGTCTTTGCTTCTTTGGACATTTTGCCAAGTTTAAATCACATTTATTTTACACACACAGTTTAAGAATCTGGCAACCTGGTCTATACTACCTGCTGCACTATTTAAGGTGGACCAGATAATTTAATTAAAAAGCGGGGAAATTTACAGGAGCTCGAACGTAGACTAAAATATTTTTAAATGGTAGGTTTAGCTCACAGACCTGTGTGTATCTTTTTAATTACTTATATCCACACAAACGTTGTTGCTCGTAGTTGAATGCTAGCAACTCTGTTGCTAATCTGTTTTTAGTATAGAATGAAATTATTCGGAAGTAAAAATCTACATGTTGTAAATGAAGATGTTCTGACACTTGGGTCGTTTTATTACATGTAACACCTAAAGGTGTGTTAGCTCTGTGCTAAAACTGCCTGACAGGATAAGGTTACAGCTGAGAGATTAAGGTGTGAACCGGCTGAATTTAAGCATGAATGTTTACTGTGTGTACGTCTGCGTGTGCTCGATTATGTGTCCGTGTGGAAACATCAACAGCTAAAGGAAATGTTAACACCAACATCATTTTTAGATTTTTCTATAATGAGCTCAGCTGTAGACCAGACAAGACATGTTTGGAGTGCTAACACTGAAGCTGCCAACATTCCTAATACTAGAACTTAGTGGTCACCCAAATGATCGGTCTTTTCTGCAAAAACACATCACCAAAACTTCTCCCCAAGTGTTGGTGTCGCAGACTAGTTTAGGACACA
Organism: Crenuchus spilurus; assembly: GCA_036984385.1. Taxonomy (NCBI): domain Eukaryota; kingdom Metazoa; phylum Chordata; class Actinopteri; order Characiformes; family Crenuchidae; genus Crenuchus; species Crenuchus spilurus. Next base: position 11,419 of record BRDA01070217.1, read on the forward strand.
GTATGACTAATAAAAATACTAGAAAGGGTGTCGGGTGGTTAGTAAGTGGGTGCTAATGTGTTGTTAGGTGGGTGCTAAGGTATTCTGTATGGTTGCTAATGGGTTGGTAGGTGTTTGCTAACCTTTTCTATAAGGTTGCTGCTAGGTGTTAAGGTAGTCTAGGTGGTTGCTAATGTATTATGCATGGTTGCTAATGTTTTGGTAGGTGGTTACTAAGGTTTTCTGTAAGGTTGCTATATGGTTAAGGTATTCTAGATAGTTATTAATGTTTTAGTAGGTGGATGCTAAGGTTTTCTATAAGGTAGCTAGGTGGTGGTTAAAGTATTCTAGATGGTTGCTAATGTTTTTGTAGGTGGTTGCTAACGTTTGCTATAAGGTTGCTATGTGTTGAGGTATTCTAGATGTTGCTAATGTGTTGGTAGGTGGTTGCTAATGTATTATGTATGGTTGCTAATGGGTTGGTAGGTGGTTACTAAGGTTTTCTGTAAGGTTGCTAGGTGGTTAAGGTATTCTAGGTGGTTGCTAATGTTTTAGGTGGTTGCTAAGGTTGCTTTGCTATAAGGTTGCTATGTGTTAATGTGTGGTTGCAACTACCTACCAACACGAGACGGACACTTCAGACAGTAGCAGGGCTGGTAGAAGACTAAACTTAGATCAGAATACAAAGTATGTATGATGCTTAGCACTACATCTAATTTTAGATCAGCAATTACTTCCCCAAGATGGCTGATGCAGCTTTCAGCTGTACAAGTGTTTATTATTCTTTAAAGCTCTTATTGTCATAATGTGTCCTAAACCACACCCAGTAGTCTATAATGCTTTCTTACCAGCATGAGTTCAGAGTGGGTTCAGAGAAGTTTGGTGATGTTTACTAAAACCAGTGGGATATTTACGTGACTATTGAGCCCTAGTTTAAGAAACTTTAGCATCACAAACTCTAGTTCTAAGAAGCTGCATTTTGGACTGCTGACATGTCTTGGTTAATTATCTACACCTGAGGAAAGTGGATAAACATGTAAATATGGTTTATGAATGAATAAATATTTAATTTAATCAATCAATCATATAAATGTTGTATTTGTGTTAATCTGAGTATAGATTTAGGCAAAACAATAAAAAATACCTTAAAATGTCATCTGAAGTATAACTAAGCATTTCAGCGCTTCAGATGCATTTTTCTTCAGACTAAATTAAGTTCTTGGATGTAAATGGGTTAATTATGAATATGCTTCAGATTTGTTTTGGCTGGATATGATCATTCCTGATTGTGTATTCTTTTATTTTTTTTAGTTTGAGGTTTGATAAAGTGTTTAAGCGATTTGCAGTCTGTTCTGGAGTTAAAAGATTTAGAGGTTTAAAAGACTTATCCTGAGGAGCTGAGGTCTGCTCACATATCTGCTCTGGGTTCAGTACAGTCTGCCCGGCTTTGTGACTGAACCAGGGATCGGATTAGATTAGATGTAAAGGAGCTGAGATTTCCATTCCCTGTGTGTGTTGAATGTGGTTCAGCTTGTTGTGCTGAAGCTTTTCATTCAGGACCTGCCTCAGGTGAGGGTGTTAACTCGCAGGACTGTTTATGCTGTATTCTTTTGTTGTGCTCTAGTCTTCTCCACCTTCACTTGTCTAGTAGCTTTAGATCTTTCTAAAGTTCTAAATGGCTGTTTCAACTATTAAAACCATTTTTAAAGTTAATTTGTTTCAAATGATCCTTTTATTCTATGCATAGTTGATCAGATAAGAAGTTTTTGGACCTCTAATATTGCTTCTTTAGCATTAAACTAGAGCTTCAAGACTAATATAACTCACCAACCTCACCAGTTAGCATGATAAACTGCAGAAGTCGTGCCACCTGTTCAGTAATCTCTGCTTGGACTGATGTATGTTACTGTGCTGTACTTAAACATGAACTAATGTACATGAAAGATAATTAGCAGGTATACTTAAAAGCCCTGTTGTGATTAGATTAAAAGTACATGGAGGATCTGGGGTCATTTCTTCTTCTATAGAAGCTCCAGATCAACCATTTCTGTGTTTTTCTCCTCCTCCTCCTCTGACTGAATTATCTGTTTATTTGCTCTTCGTTTATTAGATCTTAGTGATTTTACACACAGATGTCATCTCGTGTTGGGAAATAAAGATTTTTAGCTGCAGCTAGTGGCCGTACGTGGTCTCCAAAAGTTCAGATCAAAACAGCAGCCATATCATACAGCATAAAATGCAAATTTGTTAATGCTAAGGAGGCCTGGGACTGGTTAGTTTCTGATGGGAGACCTCCTGCATTTGCTGTGTCACTGTACTATATAAATGTTTCAGATGAGATTGAAAGATCCTGATTCTCCGAGGTCATTTCCTCTAAAATCAATCAATCAAAATTTATTTATAAAGCGCTTTTTATAACTGATGTCACAAAGCAGCTTTACAGGGTCAGTAATAACAAACATCAAATCATTAATCCCTAATCCCCAGTGAGCAAGCCAACGGTGACAGTGGCAAGGAAAAACTCCCTCAGAGCTGGAGGAAGAAACCTTGGGAGGAACCAGACTCACATGGGGGACCCATCCTCCTCTGGTCTGCTAATTCTAAGTGTGTGATGAATCATAATCATATGATCTTGTTGTAAAGTTCAGGTGAACTGATATGGTGACAGTAGTGGGACAGGAATGATGATGATGGCCAGGAAGTCCATTTCTAAAAGAGGACTGCTTTACCCCAATGTCCTGTCTAAATGTCCCACTCCTAATCATCTCCATCTTCATAAACAAACTCAGTTTCTCCTCACATCTGTCTTGTTTGGACCACCTGCAGGTTTATGTTGACCATTGGTGGTGGTTGAGGTAACTCTTTAATGTCCCATTCATTCATCACCTTCCGCTATGGTAACCTAAGCAAATACTCCTCATGCATCACGCGAGCCCCTCCACCACGATAAGGTAGCGATCCAAGGAGGGGTCTCTAATGTCCCAAACATTAAAAATCTCAGTGTCTCAAATAGAGATGTAGAAACATTATTAAACCTTTAATATGAATGCTTTAGAACAGTATCTCAATCATCTGCTTGGTCTGGATGGAAAGTCTACCAGGGAGAGTATTATGTGGAGGAAACTGAAATGGATGGTAAAAGCGAGGCTTATTAATGAATTATAATCACAGGATCACTGAATTTATTAAAGATCTGATCTTCAACACTGATCAACTAATAAACTGGTTATTAATACAATAGAAAAAGATGTCAAATGATGGCCATCCAGGTTCATAATAAATTCAGCCATCTAGAAAGTCACTGAAATAATTTTACTGCAGGCTCATCACTGAGATGTTACAGACGTTCTCCACTAATCCAGTCACAATAAGGCTAAAAGTTCTGTCTGATCTGTTTGAGTCTCCAGTGTGTTCAACTAACCCCAGGCCTGTAGGGTTAAAACCCCTCCTGGCTAATCCTGACATTGTTAGCATGTGAGGCTAATCCTTTAGCATGGCGGGCTGTTCTGTTTCAGCAGTGCGTGTTAATGCTGCTGACCCACAAGCCCCGACGTGTCTGCTCTGTACTGAGATGGGAGAGTGGTGGAGCCCGCCAATGATGCCGGACCCCTCCCTCGGTAAGCTACGCCCACCCATGGACACATTCATTCCTCCTAATTTGTGCAGTTATTAGTATTACTTCCTGTCTCGCTACTAAACATGTTCACACTAGTGCTGTTTTAATAACTGGTCTATATAAAGTCTCATGACACAGGAGTGCAGTATTATATTTTAGGAATACTGTCGGCAGTACCCTTAGTACTTTTAGTGGAAGAATTTCATGGCTGAGAGTGTTGATACTGTGTATTAATATACTGTGTCAGTGATGAGCTGTTTTGAACTGCCTGTAAATACTGTAGGACATGTCAGTAGTTAAATGTTTGTGATGTCACTAAAGCTCAATAAACTCATCATCCATTCAGTGCACTATAGTTTAGACCTGCCCTTCAGTCCACAGCAGTTCTGCCTACAACAGTTTAACCCCACATTGTCTTAAAGGTACAGTAACAAAATGGTTTAATTCTCAAAGATAAAGGGAAGTTGGAAAATCGTGGTTTAATGATGAATGACTTTATTCATATTTATAAAGCCTGCAGTTGTTTTTTCATGCTTTTATAAGAGCGCTTTGTTGCTGGTGCTTTCTGTTCATAAAGCTCAGAAAAACTCACATTGTTGTTTGTTTGCAGACCCTAAAGAACTCTCCAGTATTTCTCACATCAGCCACAGCTCATCTACAGCACTGCCCAAACACTCCTACAGCATAAT
>BRDA01070218.1:0-15427 GCA_036984385.1 Crenuchus spilurus
TATGAAGAGACAGATCAGTACGACCCAAAGAAACTGCTGGAATCCAACAGAACCATCCTTCTGAAACTGGCTGAACTGGCTTTCAAACAGCTGATAAAGGGCAATGTGATGTTCTATGAAGAGGACCTGAAAGAGAGCAGCATTGATGTCACTGAGGCCTCAGTGTATTCTGGGATTTTCACTGAGATCTTCAGAGAGGAGTGTGTGCTTTATCAGAAGAAGGTCTACTGCTTTGTTCATCTGAGCTTTCAGGAGTTCCTGGCTGCTGTTTATGTGTTCTACTGCTACGAGAACCAGAACCTGAAGGAGCTGCAGTGTTTTAACCCAGAGAACAGAAAGAGGTCCGATGACATTCTACTGAGTTTTATCATAAGTTACATAACAAAACCTGATGATGTTCTACTGGATGAGCTGCTGATGGCTGCAGTAGATGAAGCTGTAAAGAGTCAGAATGGACACCTGGATCTGTTCTTACGTTTCCTGCTGGGAGTCTCACTGGAGTCCAATCAGAGACTCCTACAGGGTCTACTGACCCAAACACACAAGAGCTCAAAGAAAACCACAGAGCACATCAAGCAGTTAATAAAAAGAGACTCTGCTCACATCTCAACAGAGAGATCCATCAATCTTTTTCTCTGTCTGTATGAAATGAATGACCGGTCTCTCTCCAGAGAGATTCAGGAGTTTATAAAACCAGACAAACCACTAAATCTCTCTCCTGGACAGTGTTCAGCTGTAGCCTGCATGCTTCTGACCTCTGATGAGGTTCTGGATGAGCTGGACCTGAGAAAATACAACACATCAGAGGAGGGTTATATCAGACTGATCCCAGCTCTGACTGTCTGCAGAAAAGCTGTGTGAGTATTTTATCTACATTAATAGATCATCTATATAAACACTGATGACTGAATACAACAGCTGACCTCAGATCAGTTACAAGATTATAAATTATAATTATTTACACACAGCTTTGGACTTCTTACACACTTTATTAGAAACTGCTCTCTTGTAGCTCCACCCCCTGTCTACTTCACCAGAAATCTTCTGTTGTAGCTCCACCCCCTGTCTACTTTCTCATAAAAAGTACTAATAAGTGTAATAGTAATTAAAGCTCTTATAAATTTCAGTGTGGTCGATGGTGAAGTTCAGGCCACTGATCTGGAGAAGGTCTTATTAGTTTCTTGGTAGGCAGCTGGTCTAAGGCAAGAAGCGTCATCATCATCATCAAAGAAGAGAGCCAGAAGGTCTGAGTCATTAGCCTCAGTCTGATCATTTTCATATTCCTTGTACTTTATAAACCCATACAGAACTAATTCCATCTCTGTTGTTTTGAGTGAGTGATTGGCCACTGGTTTGGCGCAACACTGAAGATTAACTACTGAATCTCCTGACTGCTGAGATCTCTGCATGATGTGGTTCCTGCCTACCTTTATTTTTTTAATAACAATATAAACAAAAACTGAAAACCAATGCAGAGAGAGGGAACAAACAAAAAGTAAATAAGTATAAAAATAAAGGGTCAATAATAATAATAATAAGAAGAAGAAATAATTACAGTCTTGGGTTAGGTAGAATGTGCGGGTGTGTGCAGAAGTGTGTGTGTGTGTGTGTGTGTGCGTGCATCTGTGTATGAGTGATAACTTTTTTTTTCCACTTATGAGTTACAAGACATAGTGTTCGACAGGACAAGACAGTGCTTGACAAGACAAGACGGTGATTAACATATTAATTATTTAAATAGAATGTCACTTTCACTTTTTTATTTCAATATAAGCTTTTTTTTGACAGGTGTGTGGGTGTGTGGGTGTAGTGATGAACTGTGTATTGGTTTCTGTTTTAACTATTTTTGGCAGAGGCAGATATTTTTTTCCATAGATATATGATCAATTTGTAGATTTTTCCAGTGAGTGATAGTTATGGTGTTTTTTGATTTCCAGTTCATGAGGATGGTTTTCTTGCCAATGATTAGAGTTGAGAGTAAAATAGTTGTGATTTCTTTGGTTGTGTTGACTGTTGATGTTGTGTAACGAGGGGACCCCAGCGATGTGGGATAAACAGAGACAGAAGGTGATTGCAGGTAAAACAAAAGGACTTTAATTTTGACACAAGGCTAAGCTATAAAAAACGCTGAAACTGAAACAAGGCAAATACTCAAACATGACTTGGACTGAAACATTACTCAAACATGACAAGACCAAAATACTCAAAACAAAACAAACCTTAACGAAGTACACTGAAGAAGACAAGAACAACCATGCTGGAACAGGAGGCAAAATGGGCTACATACAAAGAGAAAGGAAATAGCAAAACAGGGAAACGAAAACAACGCCGAGCAAGGACTAAATGGAGAGTGACTGCTTAAATACAAAAACACTAATGATGATAACACAATACAGGTGAGTGGAAAAGTAAGTGATGTAAGATGGGTGCAGTGCATTGTGGGAACTGAAGTACTGAAGTGAAGGTGAATGATGATGTGAATGGGACTGAACCAGGAAGTGAACTACTATTGAATCTGAATGTGTGTGAAGGACAGATGCTGAAATGAAAGGGAAAGACCAAAAGAATGAGAGAGAACAGAGAACAGAACAAGACCAACACAATCATCACGTTGTACCTAATATACATAATTCTGGGGATGTGCAGATGGTGATATTTAATCATGTTGTTAATATATGATAATTTCTTGTCAAAAGTGTTTCTATGGGTGTGCAGTGCCACATGGCATGCATGTAGCTATCTGTGGTGTTCAGATTTCAGAGCTGGTGAATCCCATTTTAAACATCTTTTGCCCAGTGTAGTGTGTTATGCGAATTACTTTATATTGTTTTTTCACCTCTTGCTCTCGATGAAGGCGGTCGCATTCTCTCTCCCTCCCTAATCTCCCTGCTTCTGCTTCTTTCGTTTGGTCTGCTGTGTACTTGTGAGTCTCTCTTAGCGTGTCCCTCGAACTAAAGTAATTATGGAATTGATCAAATGGTCTCTGAATGCAATTGACACCATCTTCTCAATGAGAAGCCTGGATACGAGGGAACCTGCTTGTCCTGAAGGAACGTTTGCTGCTGGGTATGCAATAGACACCTGAGAAAAATGGTGCATTGTGTAAATGGCCACTCTTTCCCTGGAGGATATAGAAGATCTGTATCTGTATTGGACAGTGGTCATCAGTGTTGTGTTGATCGGCCTGGGCATTACACTGGTGTTCCGGGAAATTAAAAGAGTTGGGTGTGCCATCCGAGGCCCTTTGAGGCTGCCCGACCTAATTGATGCGGTGGGCAGAGCTGTAGGCTCTCAGACTGTGACTACTAGTCGCCACATGGAATTGATCTTGGAGAAATTGGCAGCTCTGCAAAGGAAAATGGAATTATTGGCGACCAAACTGATTGAAATAGAGTGATTGCACTAAATCCTGCGGCTGCTCAGAGTCAACAACTAAGTCTTATCTGCTTTTCGGCTCCCTCTTTATCTCCAGTCAAACTTCAGAGGCGCCTGGGGATTGCTATACTCCCCCTGAGGAGCCGTTTTCACAGAGAACTCTGCTTTCCTCGTTAACCTAAATATTGTTGGACTAGTTGACATCTGGAGTGATTCAAGGTTGTCCCTATGGCAACTCTGTGCCCTTGCTGTGCCACCTGCGGACTGAGCATAGACTGATTGCTTCAGGCAGTGAGCTGATCTAGCTCCCCCAAGCTTTCCCGACCTAATTCACAAGTCTTCATCAGCTTTAAAGCCCGGGTGTAGCAGGACGGGTCCGGGTGGGCGCGGCTATGGCTGCGGAACCGGATGGCCGCTTGTGAAGGCTGGAATACTGTCATACCCCTTCCTACCCTGTTGCTAGTCTATGTGTATGTTGTAATTGTATTTTTGTGCAAGGGTTTTTTTTTTTACCCTCCCCAGCCTGTGCCTCATAGGGGACAGGTTGGGGTGGGCTTTTTTATCTCCTATCTTCCCTTGTGTACCCCCATTCTGATCTTATATCCCTGTCATCCTGTCTTGTCCCCCTTCCCTACTCCCAACCTTGTCAATATTGTATGTTATAGGCATGAGGATGGTACATTTTCATTGTACATTGGTGACAGTGTTGCAATGACAATATAGGGCATTCTGATTCGAATTCTGTAAGTTAGAACTCGTGAACTTGTGGAAGTTATCTTTGCATATCTGTGTCCAGAATTCGGCACCAGGAGCGATGGAAAGATCTTCTTCCCATTGTTTAGTTGGCAGTGCTATTTTGGGGACTGGTTTTGGTATTAGTTTGTATATTTTGGATAAGTTTTTTTGTACATGATAAATTGATAATATCTGAAATTATTGGAGGTAAATCTAATGTGTTTTCAGTCATTTTGATTTTGGGCATTTCCATGCGGAATGGGAAAATTAGGCAAATTTTTTTTACTGTGTTTCCCCTGCCTTTTCAGTATTTTTAATATAAAATAAGTTGTTCTTTCAGGAAATAACTGATGTTTGGTTGTTGCAAGGTTTGTTAATGAAAATTTCATGAATTGAATATTGCAATATTTTTGATTATTTTTCATCATTTTAGATAAGATGATTTGCTCTTCTCTGCTGGCTTATTTTTTAAGAAATGTCAAAGTTTCACTTGTTTGTCTATATAAATAGATCCTCTTCTAAATATTTTTAGTGGTGAAGTTTCGTTCTAACATCTAGTTTTTCCCTGGTAGTCTTCTTCATTTGGTATTAAAGGTTATGTAATGCGAGTCACAAAAAAGTAAAATTTTTCTCATAAAATATAAGTCTCCACTAGCAGCAAAATGACAGTGATATATTTGCATCTCTAGCCCATTACTGTTCCTTGGAAACCAGCAACAGGTTTGGTATTCCCTTTATTGATAAATAATTGGTCACTGAATATCCGTAATGCGAGTCACATGTAACACGAGTCACAAAAATGTCTGAACTTCATGATTTCTTTGTAAGTTGTTTCAATCTTAGCTATGTGATAATTTCTAAGATTAGTACAGATGGAAGCACTTTCTTTTACCCACAGTTCATTTCATATTCCTGTTTGTTCTGGAGCCATACCTCATAAACAAAAACAAAAGACATTTTTTATCTGACTTAATCTTGAATATCAGTTAAGTTTAAGAAATTTATTTTACATTATCATTTGAGTTTTGAATACAAAGAAACAATGTATACATTTTATTTACACAAAAGTTAATTAAATAAAGAAGAGGAGGAATCTTCAGTTTGAGTCAGTTCTCAATGTTCTCAGGAGGAACCATTAAATGATCAATAGAACAGAGGCAGAGAGACTCTGGAGTGAGATCTGGAATATCTGAAGGCCTGTAAGGAGGTACTGACCACTGCTGACCAGGAACTTCTCAAAAGCCTTGATGTATCAGAGATGTCCCATTTATCTGGTCATAATGATTTGGCCCTTCATTTAGGTCTTCACAGCTGCCCATTTCTCCAACATGTCCACCACTGGAATCATCTGATATATAACAGACCTACACATGAGCTCTGAGATCATTAAGGTTATTTAGTTCTCTGAGTTGGCATAATGTTTTGGCTGATCTGTTAATAAATTCACAGTACTGATTATTATACAGTAAACACTAGTCCAGTCACACACACACATCATCATGTCAGAGATGTACATGAGTGTAAATAAAGTTCATGTAAAAATAATGAAGAACAGGAAAATTATGTAAATGTAAAAACATTTATGAAAATTTGAAATCTTATGTTTTATTCACATTTAATATATTTCCAGATCAAGCAGTGTGAGTGAAACACGTCTGTACTGTAATGTGAAAATCACTTATGAATATGTTTGTCACATGATGTTCAGATGTGTTTGATGTGTAGACGTACAGATATAGTGACAAATACACACAAAAGACAAACGCAGTGAAATGACTGATCTGTTCTCCTCTAAATGTCCTAAAGTGCTTCACATGTATCTGTACTGTTGGAGTAACTTGGGGGCAGTCGTGACCTAAAGGTTAGAGAAGCAGGATTAGAACTGAAGACTCACTGGTTTGATGATTGAGGAGCTCCACACTGATAGTCTTTAGATCAGAGATGGAGTTTGACCAGCAGACACACTGTTTTCTATCTGATAAATCACATTTTAAACACTTCATCATAAAGTTTCTGTAATAATGTGATGATCACTGAATGTGTTGCTTTAAATCAGTGAAAATTTTGTTTATTTCATCATAAAGTGTATTTGAGTTGTTCAGTGAGCTGGATTAGAGTGCTGGATGTGGTGTGTCTCTGAATCCATATAGGTGTGTGTAAAACAGTGTATTTTATAAATAAGCCCTGAGCTGCTTGTAGATGACTTCTTCAAAAACAAGGAAGGACGAAGATCAGACTGTCATTGGAGAATATGGATGATCATCTGATTTCTTAACTGGGATGATTTGAGTCTCTTTGAACTGCTCAGTAAAAGTAGCAGAACTGTAAAGACGGATCATTTGAAGTAAAGATTTGGAAATGTATCAGAAGTATGTTATGAGCAGACCTGGTCTCAGCTCATGTAGCCCTGCTGAAGTCATTACTGGTGGAGATTTAGCAGCACAGACATGTGTCAGGACTGTTATCAACTAGTGAAGAGCCAATATTAACACAACACTTATTAAAGACATGAGACACTTCTATTAAATTAGTGATGCTTTGTGTCTTGTCCAGGGGTCGGCAACCTTTAACACTCAAAGAGTTGTTTGGACCCAGTTTCCACAGAAAAGAAAACACTGGGAGCTGCAAATACTTTTTAGTAAGTAAATAGTACATTTTATTTATATAGCACTTTTTTGAGCCATTGCGCCAAAGTACTTCACAACTCTAAAAACAAATGGTAAAAATAGAAAAATAAAATATACAGGTTAATAAAGTAAAAATAGATAATTTTACATAAAATACATAACATAAAAAAATAAAAGAAATTAAGTCAATAAAAAAGTAAAATAAACTAAGTAAGCCTACACACACTACAAATGCTGCTTGTTTAAAAATGAGAGTAAAAATAAATTTTTCAACAGCTTTTTAAATGATGACGTGGAATCTGCAAACCTGATGTTGACAGGAAGACTGTTCCAGAGTTTGGGTGCATATACAGCAAATGCACAGTCCCCCTTTCACTTACATTTTGTTCTTGGCACCATCAAAAGCCCTTGGTCAATGAATCTTAGTGACCTTGAAGTATAGTGGGGAACTAATAACTCACTGATGTACTCCGGGGTCTCACCATGTAAAGCCTTATAAGTTAAAACAAGCACCTTAAAATCCACTCTCAACTTCACTGCTAACCAATGAAGGGAGGCTAGCATTGGAGTGATGTGTTCCCTGCATCTTGTTCTAGTTAAAATCCGAGCAGCTGCGTTCGGAACCATCTGTACTTTTGCCAAAGTTCTTTGGCTAAGGCAGGTGTATAAGGCATTGCAGTAATCTATGCGCAATGACACAAAAGTATGTATGACTCTCTCCAAATCCTGAAATGATAAAATATACCTAATTTTTGCAATGTCCCTGAGCTGAAAAAAACATGATTGAATAAGCTTTTTTATGTGTTCAGTGAACTGTAGTTGAGAGTCAAAAATAACTCCTACTGTAGATGTCTTGGGAGAGCATTAACTCTTGATGTGAGAGAACCAAGAGCCACCTGCACCTCTCTAGGGATTTTATCAGAACCCACAACCAGAAACTCAGTTTTATTTTGATTCAACTTAAAAAAGTTGCAATTCATCCAGATTTTGATAGCGTCTAAGTACTATCAAAGCACTACCAAGCATTACTAAGTGTATAATATATATATATATTGGTGCTTGAACAAAAATGTCATTATTATTATTAATAATTAAGAAATATTGGCAAATTATGATTCATATTTTATTAAACATTACTAGTTACTATTAATAATATACAAATAACTATTAAACATTATTATGAATAATAAAATAATAACATTAATATTAACAATTAATAACATATTAATACATTATTACATATTACTATTTTAAATATTAATAAACTGTTAAAAGCATGTAGCATAAAATTATTAGCCAATTCTGTGTTTCTCCTTTTCAGTCAACTTCACTCCAACTTATTACCACCAATTTTACACTTATGTTTGGACTGTATGGTCAATAGACCTAATTTACATAAAATATGCCTTATTTTTGAGTAAAAATGAGTAGAAATTCTGAATTATTTTGATAGTTAAACTTAGAGGCATGAAAATTGATGGCTTATCACAGACTGGTAGCCAGACGCACATAGACACAGACTCAAATGTTAATGTAAATATTTTAATATGAAACCTCTGATATTAAACACAGGAAGAACAAACGTTCAACATGTTATCAACTTACAATGGCAGGTGAACATGGACTGCTTGCTAACTTGGGAAACTCCGGTTTACAAGTCCAGACTCTGTTTGATCGAGTGACAGCCGGGACAGCCAATCAGATGTTAGCAAGAAATGTTAGAGCCAATTGAAGAGATTGTGGGCGGTCTAAAGTGAAAACAAGCTTCAGATTGAGAGGCTTGGATTTCCGATGGGTCCTAGTGCTCAACCCATCTCCATTTAATATATTGTTGCATTGTTTTTGGAAGGTGCAGAGGACCAAAACTGCCTTTTGAAAAGCCCCCCCTGACATCAAAATACGTCTGGGCATGCGGAGCTGCAGCGTAAGGATGAAAGAGAAAAAGGATGTGGCTCCGGAGCCATGGGTTGCCGACCTATGAACTCAGTGATTGGACTTGAAGGGGTTCTCTTATTTCAAGGTTTGTTGATGGTTCTTCATGAGGTTTTTATATCATTGTGGTCTATCTGGACACTGTTTATGTAATACTGCTGGTTTAATTCCTGGTTGTGTAAAAAGTGTAAATGTTCTGCACTAGCAGGGAGGAACTGCTGGACTAATAGTTTCTATCAAAGCAGTTTGTTTTTGGGACATTAGGTTTGGTAAGAACATGCCTCCATGTCATATTTCAAGTATGGTTGATGAAGCTGAAGATGATTCTGTGGCTTAAGGTCCTGAGAGTAACCTCTTCATGTAATTTATGGGTGAATTTATGAATGAAAGTGATTATTTGTAGGTGATCATAGACTGGGTGCTTACACATGAACTCAGTATTATAGTCACCATCAAATAACTCATTTATTGTTCTTCAGTGATGTCATGACAGTCAGTAAACTTTAGATTATTCTACAGTGACTTGCAAAAGTATTCATACCCCTTGTACTTTCTAACATTTTGTCACCTTACAACCACAAACGTAAATGTATTTTATTGAACTAAAACAAAATCCAGTGCAATCAATTGCCTTCAGAAGTCACGTAATTAGTTAATAGAGTCCAGCTGTGTGTAATTTAGTCTCCTTATAAATACACCTGTTCTGTGAAGGCCTCAGTGGTTTGTTAGAGATCACTAATGAATAAACAGCATCATGAAGACCAATGACCTCAGCAGACAGGTCAGAGATAAAGTTGTGGAGATGTTTAAAGCAGGGTTAGGTTATAAAAATATCCCAAACTTTGAGCATCCCAATTAGCACTGTTCACTCCATCATCCAGAAATGTAAAAAGTATTCTACAACTGCAAACCTACCAAGACATGGCCATCTACCTAAACTGACAGATCGAGCAAGGAGAGCACTGGTCAGAGAACCAGCCAAGAGGCCCATGGTCACTCTGGAAGAGCTGTAGAAATCCACAGCTCAGGTGGGAGAATCTGTCCATAGGACAACTGTAAGTTGTGTACTCCCCAAATCTGGCCTTTATGGAAGAGTGGCAAGAAGAAAACCATTGTTGAAAGAAAGACATAAGAAGTGCCATTTGCAGTTTGCCAGAAGCCATGTAGGGGACACAGCAAACATGTGGATGAAGATGTTCTGGTCAGATGAAACCAAAGTTGAACTTTTTGGCCTACATGCAAAACACTATGTGTAGCAGCAAAGTAACAATGCTGATCACCCTGAACACACCATCCCCACTGTGAAATATGGTGGTGGCAGCATCATGCTGTGGGGATGCTTTTATTCAGCAGGGACAGGGAAGCTGGTCAGTGTTGATGGGAAGATGGATGCTAAATATAGGGCATTCCTGTAATAAAATCTGATCGAGGCTGCAAAAGACTTGAGACTGGGAAGGTGATTCACCTACCAGCAAGACAATGACCCTAAACATAGTCAGAGCTACAGTGGAATGATTTAGATCAAAGAATATCCATGTGTTAGAATGACCCAGTCAAAGTCCTAACCTAAATTCCATTGAACATCTGTGGCAAGACATGAAAATTGCTGTTCACAGATGCTCTTCATCCAATTTGGCTGAGCTTGAACTATTTTGCTGTCTCTAGATGTGAAAAGCTGGTAGAGACATACACCAAAGGACTTCCACCTGCTCTATACTTACTACAGCATGAGAAGATGCAAAGGTTATAGGCTAAGTTGAATGTATATATTTTCAGCCATGTTTCAGACAGACCTGCTATAGATAACTGAACGGAGACATCACATACATATTCCAGAAGAGACATGATAACATTTTACAAAGCTCGACATATTCACATTAAACAAGAAAAGAGATGTGTTATTGATTCAGCACAGACATTATCAAAATGCTTTAATTACATTACATACACATACATTGTTAATGAAATGAGTGTTAGTGAATGTCAGCATTAGAATCAGAATCAGGTTTATTTCACCAAATATGTTTTCACACACAAGGAATTTTGTTCCAGTAGTTTGGTGTCTCTATAGGTACAGTCATCAATATATAATTTAGGACAATATACAATATACAGTATACAATATACAATTTTCAGTATACAATTTACAAACGGGGGGCGGCACGGTGGCTTAGTGGTTAGCACGTTCGCCTCTCAGCGCTGAGGTCTTGGGTTCAAGTCCCTATCTGAGCGGAGTTTCCATGTTCTCCCCGTGTCTGCGTGGGTTTCCTCTGGGGACTCCGGTTTCCTCCCACAGTCCAAAAACATGGGGATCAGGTGAATTGGGTAATCTAAATTGTTCGTAGGTGTGTATGTGTGTGTGTGTGTGTCTGTGTGTCACCCAGCGATGGATTGGCGCCCTGTCCTGGGCTTAGTTGATTAATGTAATGCCCTGCCCTGCGCCCGGTGAGGGGGTAGGAGACTAACCGCGACCCTGATAAGGAATAAGCGGGTGTGATAATGAATGAATGAACAATTTACAAACAATATACAACAACAAACAATGAATAGAAAATATACAGGTGCAGGAGTGTTGTAGTGCAAATAGTAATGTAAACAGTACGTAGTGTGCAACATGTTTGGTATGAATTGTTGTGCTAATCAGTTATTTATAAGAGTGATGGAACTGTTTGTGTGTCTGGTAGTTTTTGTGCTCATGGATCTGTAGCACCTGCTGGAGGGGAGAAGTTGGAAGAGGCTGTGTGCAGGGTGAGAGGAATCTGTAATGATCTTATCTGCCCATTTCCTGGTTCTTAAGGTGTGTAAGTCCTGGAGGTTGGGCAGGGGAGCACCCACAATCTTTTCTGCTGTCTTTACTGTTTTCTGCAGCCTAACCTTATCTTGTTTTGTGGCTATTCCAAACCAGACTGTGATGGAAGAGCACAAGACAGGTTCAATGATTGCAGTGTAGAACAGTTTCAACAGCTAATGTGGCAGTCCATGATTCATAAGTTGGTGTAGAAAATACATCCTCTGCTGGGCCCTTTTGAGGGTGGAGTTGATGTTCTTCTCCAATTTCAGGTCCAGGGAAATGGTTGTTACCAGGAACTTGAAGGTCTACACAGATGATACAGGGCTATTGTACACAGTATTGTAAGTGAGTGTAGTGGTGAGGGGTGTCTTCTAAAGTCCACTGTCATCTCCACAGTCTTGAGTGTGTTCAGCTCCAGGTGGTTCTGGCTGCACCAGAGCACCAGCCAATCAACTTCCCACCTGTACACAGACTTATCACCATCTTGAATGAGACTGATGACCATGGTGTCATCTGCAAACTTCAGGAGTTTAACAGCTGGGTCCTTTGAGGTGCAGTTATTAGTGTAGATGGAGAAGAACAGTGGGGAGAGGACACATCCCTGGGTGGCACCAGTGCTGATCATCTGTGTGTTAGATGTGGCTTCCCCAAGCCTCACCTGCTTAGTTCTGCCTGTCAGGAAGCTGGAGATCCACTGACAGATGGCATGAGATACAGTGAGATGGGAGAGCTTATTGTACAGGAGTTTTGGGTCAGTGGTGTTGAATGCTGAACTGAAGTCCACAAAAAGGATCCTAGCATATATCCCTGCACTGTCAAGGTGTTGTAGGATGTAGTGCAGTCCCATGTTGACTGCATTATCCACTGACCTGTTTGCTTGGTAGGCAAATTGCAAGGGGTCCAGCAGGTGACATGATGTTCTTCAGGTAGGCCAACATCAGTTGCTCAAAGGACTTCATGACCACAGATGTCAGGGCAACAGGCCTGTAGTCATTTAGTCCTGTGATGGAGGCTTTCTCGGGAACCGGGATGATGGTGGACTGCTTGAAGCAGCAGGGTACTTCACACAGCTCTAGGGATCTGTTGAAGATCTGCATGAAGACAGGGGTGAGTTGATCAGCACAGGCTTTGAGACAGGAGGGGGAGACATCGTCTAGGCCTGGTGCTTTCATGGACTTTTTTTTCTTGAATAGCTGGATCACATCCTCTGCGTATTGTGAGTGCAGCATGCGTATCATGGAGAGATTGTAGGGGGTTTGCTGGGGGTGTGATGGAGGCAGTTGTCTGGTTGGGGAGGGTGAGAGGTGTGGATTTGTCCCTCTCAAACCTACAATATAAGTTGTTCAGGTCATCACCCAGGTCTCTGTTTACTTCAGCAGGGGTGGATGGTCTCCTGTAGTTTGTGATGTCTTGCAGGCCTCTCCACTCTGATGCAGTATTGTGTTCAGAAAACTTGTTCTTCAACTTCTCAGAGTAGCTTCTTTTAACTACTTTTATCTCCTTAGTCAGTGTATTCCTGGCCTGCTTGAACCGGGCTCAATCCCCATACCTGTTGGTTTTCTTTTTTGCTTGTTGAAGTGGTTTCAGTCTGGTAGTGAACCATGTCTTATTATTACTTGCGAAAAAGTTTTGGTTGACACACACACATCTTTATAAAAAATGATGTAGGATGTCACATTCGTCCAGATTGTCTAATGCAGCCTAGAAAACACTCCAATCAGTGCAGTCAAAATAGTCCTAGATTTTAATTGTATTATGAATCCCAAATTAGATCATTCAAATCCCAGTGGGCTCTCCCAATCATTAATGTCACACTCAATTTCAGATTTTACTACAAAAAATGGTTTTGTGGATCCCTGGAGATTCCACAATCCACATATCAAACAATTCTCCTTTTATTCTCATCCGCACCATACATATTCACGTATTGATTATTTTTTTGTAGACAACTTTTTCGTTCAGAAAGTAGACTCCACACAATATCATCCCATTGTTATTTCAGATCATGCCCCTCTCAGTCTTAACTTAAGATTTTCTTGCTGTCCATCTTTTTTGAAATCTTGGAAACTAAATCCTCTACTTCTATCTGACTTGAAATGTAACACATTTATTTCATCCTCCATTGATAAATTCCTATTCTTCAATAAGAGAAGCACTTCCTCTTCTTTTCTTCTATGGGAATCTCTTAAAGCTTACTTACGTGGACAAATTATTTCTTACACCGCCTCTAAAAAATCCCCTTCTAAAAAAACATTTCAAGACCTAATAACAAAAATTGATAACTTGGATAAACTCAATGCTCTTTCCCTTCTCTGTTGAAATGTCAACTTCAGTTACAAACTGAATTTGACCTTATTACAACAACAGAAGCAGAGCGTCTAATACTCCACGCTCGTAGTAATTATTATTAACATGGTGATAAACCATCCAGGCTTCTAGCACATCAACTGAAGAGACAAGTAGCCTCTCGTTCAATTCCCAAAATTGTGGATTCAGCAGGTACACTTCACACAGATCCATTGTCAGTTAATAAAGTTTTTAAATCTTTCTACTCAAGCTTATATAAATCTGAATCATTGTCTGATGATATGGAAATGTCAAACTTTTTTAGAGAGCTTGTGTCTCCAATTATTGACCAAAATATATCTTGAATTACCTTTGAATTTGGTGGAAATTACAACGGCTATTAAAGCTATACAAACTAATAGAGCACCTGGTCCTGATGGACTTCCGATTGAGTTTTTCAAGAAATTTATTTATTTACGTATTTCCACATGCCTACATTTATTTATTTATGTATTTCCACTCGTGTGCATTTACTTTTCTTCAAACTGTATGCTAAATGAGTGGGCGGTCCTAACCTCATTCTAAAAGCACGATTGGTCAGTTTGGTGAACCAGACAGAAGCAATCGAACAACACTATCTTGTAATAACCCTAGTTGGCTAAGCTATTCTATTAACTCCGCAATGGCATCGAGTGGAAGGCCATTAACAGAACTGCTACGAGATGTAGCTGACCAGTACAATACAAAGAATACAGTGTCTTTTAAAAAGACATGCTTGCTGCTGTTTGGAGTGTTGATAATGGTTTAAATTGGAGATGAGCTGGATACTCATTTCAGACCTAAGGAGACGCTATTTCGGTTCACATGCATGAGCGCACTACGCAGATTACGTATCCAGACGCGGTTTAAAATATTTTCAGTGTTTGGAAAGCTTGGCGATAATTAATAGTCTTATTTACATCTAATGTTCACGTTCTATACATCTGTAAAATGAACTCGTTATATTGCAGTAACACAACACCGATCTCTCTCTCTCTCTCTCTCTCACACACACACACACACACACACACACACATACACACACACACAAACGGAGAGAGAGAGACAGAGATCAGTCATAGTACCTTCTCTTTCTAAATGAAAGAGAAGGTGATCCTTTGGCGCATGGTTCTCACAAACATTCGCCAATGATCTTAAATCAATTGCAATTGTTCTTAAAGACATTTCATCAGTTGTAGTTAACTAGCTAAGCTAAGTCCAATGGCCAGTGTTGCTAGAGAACAGTCACTGTAATCCAAGGCATTACTAATAAAGAGGAAACTATCGGAACTCTTTAACCAATCGTGCTTTTAGAATGAGGTTAGGACCGCCCACTCAATTAACATACGGTTTGAAGAAAAGTAAATGCACACGAGTGGAAATACATAAATAAAAAAATGTAGGCATGTGGAAATACATAAATAAATAAATGTAGACATGTTAAATACATAAATAAAGTAAAAACATTTATTATTACTATATACACTTTTTCATGAAAAAATTATATCTATTTATTTATTTATTTATTTATGTATTTATTATTTATTTATTTATTCATTGATTTATCTATCAATTAATTAATACATTAATTTATTTATACTTTTGTCATTTTTGGTCCTCCATTTATTTATTTATTTATTTA
>BRDA01070224.1:0-10101 GCA_036984385.1 Crenuchus spilurus
AATAAAATATTGACATATGCCATCTCCACATCATTGCATTCAATTTTTATTCACAATTTGTATAGCGTCCCAACTTTTTTGGAATCCGGTTTGTACAAAAGATAATATTAAATTGTGTTATTGAAACTCACTCACTCACTGATTCAGTCTAAACAGTGATGTCCTGGTGAACAGAGTGGAAGAGTGCACTCTTTCATTTAGCCACTGGAGAGAGGAAACAGAAGAGAGGGGTCAGAGGTGAGAACACTCTGCAGGCCTCAAAAGAGTACAAAGAGACAAAACACACCCACACATTTCTCCTCCTGTGTCTCAACATACACACACAAACATCACATACGTGCCCACACTCCATGCATGAGCCATGTGATGTTCTGATCAAATGGAGATGTGTAATACTTACTGACCTGACTAAAGAGGTCAGAGGTCAACCACAGACAATAGCTTGCAAAAGTTTGTGCACCCCTGACCTTTACTACCTTTACTAAAAATACTTTAGGATTACAAACAGGTAGCCTGGCAGGACAACACACTAACATACAGTCATATGGAAAAACTAAGTACATGAATTTTATGGTTGTATGTATCAGGACGTAATAAAAAATCATTTGGTCATTAGCAGGTTGTCAAAGTAAGTAAATACAACCTCAGATGAACAACAAGATATGACAAATTACACCACATCATCATTTATTTAACAAAATTGAAGCCAGTCACCATGTCATGTGTGAAGACCTACAGTAAGTACATCTCGTGGATCTGTAACTTGTCAAACTACCTTTAGCAGCAATAACTTGAAGTAATAATATACTGTATGACTTTATCAGTCTCTCACATCATTCTGGAGGAATTGTGGCTCACTTTTGCTTACAGTGTTACTTCTGTTCATTGATGTTTGTGGTCATTTGTTTATGCACAGCAGTAATCCTTTCTCACTGTAGAACAATGGACTTCTTCAGTGCATACTTACCTGGCAGGGGTGATGCCATGATCAACAAGGTGTCTCATCCAAAGTGAGGTTCAGTCATTGCACTGGGACTGTACTGACCTTTGCGAATTCCCCAAATGTGGGAATCTCGACTGCATGATTTCTGTTTTTCTGTTAGTGGGGGACTGCGTTCATGCTCTCCTGTGTATTTTTATTTTTTTTGCCCGCCATGGCCTAGTGGTAAGGATCTGGTCTTGTGACCAGAAGGTTGCCGGTTCGATCCCCATACAGGACGTGACTGAAGTGCCCTTGAGTAAGGCACCTAACCCCCTAACTGCTCCCCGGGCGCCGGTGGATAAGGGCTGCACACCACTTCGGGCACAAATTCTCACAGCCTAGTGTGTTCACTAGTGTGTGTGTGTTTCACTGCACGAATGGGTTAAATGCGGAGGTCAAGTCCCATTGTGTGAAAATCACATTGGCAATTGGTTCATCTTAATCTTAATCTTAATCTAATTGTTGGTAAATGGGCTTCTAACTCTTTCCAGACTGATGTGCAGCAATAATTGGTTCTCTAAGATTATTACTGATTACTTTCCTCCTTGGCATTGTGTTCCAGGCCATCAAACTGTCAAAACATCTGCTTTTTTAGAGGTGCTCACACTTACTGATGATAAGTTAATCAAATGATTTTAGCAGCACCTGGCTGTTATTACCCTCATAATTCCCATGGAAGTAAGGATGAGTTTAATTTAAACCCTGCTTCTGCATTCTGGCCTTTTTTAAAAAATAAAAAATGACATGGTGTAATTTGTGTTGTTGTTTATCTAAGGTTGCATTTATTTAATTTTAAGACTTTCTAAGAAGACTCTTTTAATGACCTTCTAAAAATGTTTTTAAAATTATGTCCTGAAACATAAAACTATACATTTCAAAAAGGTTGTACTTTGTTTTTCTCATGTCTGTATGTTTATCAAAATATTATTTAATTATATATTATTAAATTAATTATTTGTTTAACAAAATATACTTTATATAATCTTTAATATCCATTAATATCCAATATAAAATATTTTAGTTTTTTGGAAAAGTACTTTTTTTTTAATATTAGTTTTCACTTAAATGACATATGAAGTTGTTGTGAGGTCATGATACAAACACATGTACACACACACATGCATATACTGTATACAGTATATATATATATATATATATATATATATATATATATATAGTGTGTGTGTGTGTGTGTGTGTGTGTGTGTGTGTGTGTGTGTATTGTTATGAAGTACATGATCATCATATATGTTGTCCACTGGGAGTGCAAGCAACCTCCAAGGCATTCCATGCAGTATAAAGCCAAAAAAGAGATGGAGACATGGGTTTGTTGGTTGGAAGCAGAGCAGAGAATCATTGCACAACGGATGCTACTGTCTTTGAGAATGCTACCTGTCTCTTCGCCTTACTGGATTTATGGACTTTGATTCTTCTTTTATTCCCCTGCAAAACTGAACTACCAACTAAACTACAGCACTTGGGGTCTTCGGTCTGTGGAAGAACTTAGCTGGAGCTGGCCTAGCGTGTCTGGAGGTAAACTAGATTTTTTGTTGTTTTTCATTTTGACCCTCACCCCCCTCCAATGGAATATTTGCCAATCAACCCACCCATCCACTAGGGCTCTAACAATCCTTGACTCTAGTAGGGTAAAGACTAGCCCAGGGTTCTTCTGATGCATATGAAGTCAGCCACCATCTCTTTTACTTTTTTCACTGGGCAGCCAACGCTCTTGGAAGAAAGCGCAGGATCCCCAGCTCTGATGGATCGGCTGGCAGACGCCTGAGCCAGCAGACATAATACGGTAGTAGTGATGGGGAGAGAAAATCATCTTCCCACCCAGAGAGACCCACAGCCAATTTTCCTCTCTTAGGCCCCAGCCATCAATGGTAAGCAGCATGACCAGGATTCAAACTTGTGATCCTCTGATCATAGTGTCATAGTCTGCTGAGCCACTCTGGGCCCCTCCTTGCTTTTTAATGAAAGAGTATGATGGAGTATGTAAACACTGTTAAAGTTTCAAAACTTAACCCAAGATTGCACTGTGTGATTCCTTTGGTATTTTAAGGCTGTACAACTCTTCAAGATGCCAGTAAAATCTTGGCAGAATTCTATGCCAGGCTTTGTAGTATCATGTGTATTGCACAATAAAGATTCTCTAACAATAGCATTGACTTTGTTTAGCATACATCATCAATGAGTGTGTTCTTTAGCAGAACACTGGGGTCACATTAACCTAAACAAACCCTCGACATAATAGTTGCAATGTTATACCTCAGACGCCATGCTTAAAATAATGAAAAAGGAAAGTTTGGAGTCTGTCATGGCTGCATACAGAACTGAATATCCATCCTGCAAAGTGACTGAGGTCATAAAAATATTTTTAAAGAGGCATTTTCCCAAGTTATGTCATGATCACTTCTGTATCTGTAGTTATTCAATAAGCCATAACATTAATACGACCTGTTTGTATCTACAATCATTGTACATGTTATACTTAACACAAATACATAGCCTCCTTTCACCCTGCTCTTCGGTGATTAGGACCTCCTCAGAGCAGGTATTATTTGGGTGCAGTGACACTGATGTGGTGGTGGTGTGTTAGTATGTGTTGCACTGTCATGAGTGGACACAACAGGAGCAGTACACCTACATGGTAAACTATGCTGATAAAATGAACAATAGGTGTAGATAAGATAAGTTATGCAATAATATTTACTGCAATTTTGGCTGATTGGTGTATTTACCTGTCTATAAAACCTATTTAACCCCGCCCCTTTCACACAGACATTTCAACCTAGACTGTTTTTAAATGAGGCATAACATGGGGCAGCCAATCTGTTTATTTCTAAAGCATAACAACAGGTTGGAAAAAATAAAAGACACGTAAACATGAATTATGACTGTTTTTTTAGTACATAAACCAACATAAATGTCATAAATGGACCTGATGGGGGAGGAGAAAAGCTAAAATGTGGGCTCACTGAACTGACTTGTGATTACAATGATAATACAGCAGAGTTGATGCAGGTTTGACCCCCTCAAAAGCTTAAAATGAACTAAATATGTCTAGTTACAAAGCACAGCTAAAATCCTATATCTTTCACAAGACCCTTGCCATGACCTTTGACCTGTGCAGCAGACTCGTACCCCAAACAAGTTCTGGATCTAATTACACTTTTAATAGACAACCAGAGACAGACACAGCGAGAGAGAAAGAGAGAGAGTGTACAGATCAAAAGTACTGTCCTAAATGTCCTCTGTCACGACTGTGCTGTTTGAAGTCTTAGCTGTGTGACTCTCTCTGTAACTCACTCACGCACTCACTTCAAAGAGAGGGGAAAGACCACCAGGGGAAGTGAGAGAGCGAGAGAAGAGAGAGGAAGAGAGAGATGGCAGCAGAGATTGGCCTGTCGGGGGCTTTTGAAGGGAAGAAAGACTGGATCCTGTTCAGAGGCCACTGATAAAGAACCTAGAGGGGCACCAGAGGGGGCAAGGCTGTTATATGAAAGAGGAAGCCAGTTTAAGAAAAGAAGAGGCTGCATGTGTGTGCTTAGCGTGATATTTAGGATTAAAAAATGAACATATCCAGAATGCATGCATTAAAAAAAGGGTTCATGTTTGGAGTTTACATTTTGCTTCTCTAGTTTGGAATTGAAGCTGCAAGGTGCTAACAAACACTATAACTTAATAGTCACCTAAATTAGCCCTGACATTTCTGTACAAATATTTCACCAAAAAGTCCCCAAACAACACCCAGATCTTAAATAAGGTCTCACATTTGCTGATCTAGAGATGATCATGATAAATATGGAGGAATTAGGTCTTCTACCAGCCCTGCTGCTGTCTGAAGTGGCTGCTGTAGTGGTGAGGGGAAGTTGGAAGTCACATGATAGATTTCTGATTATGTAAACAACAATAGTGACACTTTTCCAAGTCTACATGTATTGGTTCTCCATTTAAAAATAAACAAAAAGTAATTTTAAAAGACAGTATGACTTGCTATCACATCACAATGAAAGTACTGTAAGTGATATTGCCTGTCTTATGCTGATTCATGGTGGATGAAGTTTCAGAGCACTTCTACCTGCCTAACAATTTTTTGGTTAGTAGAACATCTTCTAAATGTTACAAATGTTAAAATTTTGTTTAGAACATTTAGTTTTCTAGATGCTTTGTAAACAGTTTTGTAACATTGCTGCATCATCACGAGGACCTCACCTACAGTATGTTACAATACCGGCCACACACACACAAAGAAAAACTCCTTTCAAAACTGTTTTTCAAATTGTTCAAATGTTTCAGATGTTTTGAAACGTCTTTCAAATGTTAGCAGCAACAATACATAATACACAAATAGCTTATTTAGAAGAGATCGATTAAAAGAAGTAAACATGGACTGCTGACTCATCCCTCTCTCCCACTGACATGATATTCAAAGCCGAAACACTTGCTGATGTTACTTCAAACATCGCCATAATGTTGGTGTTTGTCTAACAGGGAACGTTCTGTGAGAAACATTCCAAAAATGTTGTAATGCAAGCCATTATGTCACATGTTTTCCGAACGTTCCAGGACTATTATTCCTTATTTCGGTAACGTTACAGGCTAACTTTCCTGGAACCTTTTAAAAATGTTAATGAACGTTCTGATAATGTTCACTGTTAGCTGGGTCTTTAACATTCTGCTCAACTATTTGGTAGAGCACATTTAAGTCACTGTATCTTCTTGAAGAAGGCGTTGAACTTAACACAATGTGCCATCTCTTCCAAATGTTTTTTTTTTCTTTGGTGAGGATGTTAAAGGGTTATGTAGTGTTTTGAACTGCCTGTTTTTCCTTCAGTTCACACTCTTTGTTGCAAAGATACTTTCACTTGAGTCATTATTTCCCATAAATAACAACACATTTACTTGAGTGTGTCAGTGTAAACATTTCCTGCAGAGTGAATTCAGATTATAAGCATCCAGAAACTGACTGTGTGCTTCACAGTGAGGACCGTATAGGTGGGTCTTTATGTTATGATTCTTTTATATTTTGGGAGACAAAAAGAACAGAAAGAGCAGTTTTCTGACAGTAAGACTATATATATATAAAGAAAAGACAGCAGTAAAGAGCCATGAACTGAACTGATGAATGATGACATGCTGATGAAAAGATGTCAGTCTTTACTCTGTCTAGCCTGTGTATGTTTTTCTCTTTCAGTATCTCTCTCTCTCACGTTTTATCTCCCCTTCTCTCTGTGCCTGTCTGCTTCTCTCTCCGTTTCTCTCCTTCTCTTTTTATCTGTCTGCTTGTCTTCTCCTTTTCTCTGTGTGCCTTTTTTCTTCATCTCTCCATCTCTGTATGTCTTTTTCCCTGTCTTTCTCTGCATTTCTCTGTCTCTCTTTTTCTGTCAGCCTGTATCCTACTTTCTCTCTCTCTCTCTCTCTGTCTCTCTCTCTCTCTCTCTCTCTCTCTCTCATGTCTGGTCATCTTTCTCTCTCATGCTCTCTATCTCTCTGTCTGTCTCATTCTGTCTCCCCCACACAAACACAGAAAAGCTCATTTGACTGATCTGCTGTAAACCTCCTCTCCTCTCGGACGGACGGAAGAGAAAATGAAAAGAGACAAGCTTGTATGGTTGCCATGGTGTCAGAAAGTACATGTCTATCCTTGGGTCAGCCCTGACTTTTTTCTTTTTTTCTCTTCCCGCCATTCTGTCTCCTCTCTCTCTTCAGTCCCTCTGTCACTGAGAGGAATAGATGGAATTAAATGCAGGTAAAATGGATATCCAGAGCGATGTAATTATCTCTGACTGATATTATTTTTGTTGGGTTTGAGCCAGGAGACAATTCCAGTGTGTCTGAGTCAGAGCTGGGCTGCAGGTTTGGCTTCATTTCCTCCTGACTGAAGAACACGGGGTCTGAGTGTATAAGATTCAGATTCATTAAGATTCACCTTTTTTGCTAATGAGATTGCACACAATGGAATTTGACCTCCACATTTAACCCATTCGTGCAGTGAAACACACACACACACACACACACACACACTAGTGAACACACTAGGCTGTGAGACTTTGTGCCCGAAGCGGTGGGCAGCCCTATCCACGGCGCCCGGGGAGCATTTGGGGGTTAGGTGTCTTGCTCAAGGGCACTTCAGTCATGACCTGTCTGGGGATCAAACAGGCAACTTTCTGGTCCTGACCAGATCCCCTAACCACCAGACCACAGCTACCCCCCCAATAATTGTACTACAACTCATGTTAATGATGTAAAAAAAAAAAACATAAACATAAAAATCTGCCCAAAAAAAGAATAAAATGGCTGATTGCATGTTTTGAACAAAAATATCTGCCCATTCCAAGCTTGGATGATTGTGCTTGTGTGTTTCTGCCAGCTGTCCATTGCAGTGTGAGAACATTCAGATGATCAGGCCAACAGAAATGGTCCCAATTGATCTGTAATCTTCTAATTTAGAGTGAACGACAAGAATATGTGTCTTCTTTTCAACAGCTATGTTGTGTTTACTCATCAATATTGTTTACACTCTGATCTTTCAGTTATAGATGCCTGATTTTATCACACACACTCTCACACACACACTCTCACACACACACACACACCTACACACACACACACACACACACACACACACACACACACACACACACACACACACACTCTCTCCCCCCCTCTCTCTCTCACACACACACACACACACTCTCCCCCCCCTCTCTCACACACACACTCCCCCCCCTCTCTCTCTCACACACACACACACACTCTCTCTCTCTCTCTCTGTAGGTTGTGATTTAATCTATTCTCACCCTGTGGCTTCTTTAGAGATTAGATCTAATAAGTCAGCTTCATGCTGAGAGAAAGTCACTCTTTACCAAACTCTTCACTCTTTTTTCACTTTTTTCTTTTTTTTAAATGATAACTGCTGAAAGTGGAGCTGTAGAGCTATGTGTGTGTTATGTGTGTCCCCCCCACACTCTTTGTCATACATCAAACATAGAACATCATGAAAATTCACAATTTGATTCAAAAGGGTAGATTGCCGTATATTTTACGTTATATGTCAAACCTTTAACCTTTTTATTTTGACAGTGTCTGAGGAGGAAGTGGTCCTGTTCAGTGGTCCTGTTTTCAAAATAAAGCACATTTTTCATTTCATTTAGAAATCTTAAAGTCTGGAGGAAGAGGGAAGAGGCACAGAATCAGGTGTCTGAGGTCCAGTGTGATGTTTTCTGAGTCTGTGATGGTTTGTGGTGCCATGACATCTGCTGGTGTTGATCCAGTCTGTTTTATCAAGTCCTAAGTCCACGCAGCCATCGATGAAATACTGTTTCTCATAATGATGTCTCTTGTCATGTAACGAGTACATTTTAATTTGCAGACTGCATTAAATATTATGTATTAATGTGTGTTCTGGGTTATTTTTGCCTTAATGGGTTTTGTTTACTTTCACTTTTATACCCTTTAATCCCTTTTTCTGTGTTGGAAAAATCGAGTGTTTCACCACATTTTTCACCATCTCATAAAACACGGCTCAATCACTAATAAATTCACTCAATAACAAGGAGCAGAACCTTCTCTGGCCACTGCTTTAGACTCCTGAGAGAGACAGGAAGTGGAAAAAGAAAAAAAAAGAAAAAAGGAGCTCTCTTTAGTAGGAGTGGCACCTAAAGCGACGCTCTGTTCTGTTAAATGAGTCTCCTGGAGTCTGCTCTCATCCTGTTTCCATCCATCCTCTCTCAACCCTTCATATCCGGCCCTGAACACCTCCTCTCTTCTCCCTCTTCCTCTGCGCCCCATCGGCTCACACCTTAATATGAACACATTACTGAAGTCAGATCTATGAAAGAAATTCAGGTACTACATTGAAACAGATTTAGTTGATAGTACAGCGGAGAAGATTTTGAGAAACGTATGAAAGTGGTACAACCATGTGGTTGTAAACATTTAGGATATTAGGTATTAGGCAAGGATGCAAAGCAAAAAAGATAAAAACTTTGTATCTTACTGTATTTTAGCCAATAGACTAGCTATGTGGCATTGACTAAATATATACATATATATATATATATATATATATATATATATATGTGTATAGGGTGGCTCTGGGGTTTTTCACCCAGGGCACCAAACAGGCTCAAACCGCACCTGTATACTGTATGCCATAGGTCTTAGCCTGTTTGGTGGCCTGGGGGAACAACTCCGCCGGCTCATGACGATCATCAGACAGGTGCTTCACACAAACTCGTGAGGAGCCGCCGCCCCTGACGACATGTCACCCTGAGCGGCGGCACACACCACCCATATCAGAAACCGCCACTGTTTGTGTATATATATAAATATTACCAATTTATCCAGGTACTCATAGCAAATTATTCAGATTAATTTTGCACTCTGAAAAATGAAAGCATACGAGTTAAAAAGGAATCATGGAATCAATTTATAGACCATTTATAGGGCATGAACGCTGTGGTCGCTCTGGTGGCGCAGGGTGCCTCTCATGAATTAGTAGCAGCAGCCTTCAAGCCTTGATCTACCTCCAATACTTCAGAACAGCTTTCACCTTTTAACCCATGTTACCGTTAACGTTTTGTATAATTCTGTAATGTAAATAAATGTTCAGCTTTGGGTACCTTACCTTTTTTTAAAAAAAACCTCTGGTAGTTCAGCATTTACCTTTCTGTCATTTCAAGCTGTTCATTGGACTTGAATGCCTTGAATTGCAATAAATGACATTCCTCTGTGTGTGTGTGTGTGTGTGTGTGTGTGTGTGAGAGAGAGAGAGAGAGAGAGAGAGAAGAGAAGAGAGAATTTAGCTGCTACACATTAGCAGTTAAAGACAGCTCTATATGTTAGGATGAACAAATATATCTAGACAGATGGGACAGATTGGAGAAAACTGTACCACCATCTCTACAAAGACTGTAGGCCAACATGTTCAGTTAATCATTGTCTCCCTTGACTTCTGCAACCATGACCTGTCTTAATTGTGTTCAGGCTCTTTCTTATATGTACTGTGTGTATGTACAGTGTATCACAAAAGTGAGTACACCCCTCACATTTCTGCAGATTTTTAAGTATATCTTTTCATGGGACAACACTGACAAAATGACACTTTGACAC
>BRDA01070233.1:3722-17681 GCA_036984385.1 Crenuchus spilurus
GTGTGTGTGTGTGTGTGTGTGTGTGTGTGTGTGTGTGTGTGTGTGTGTGTGTGTGTTAGACAGTACTGTTCGTTAAACAAAGTGGTACCGTTACTCTTTATCTTATAATAATAGAATTGTCGTTCGACACCCCCCGAAAATTCGACTCTCTCCTAGTTATCGCGCTACCTCTCCTTATCTCTGTGTGTGTGTGTGTGTGTGTGTGTGTGTGTGTGTGTGTGTGTGTGTGTGTGTGCGTGTGTGTGTGTAAAAGAGACATTATGTGTATTTCAGACAGTTTCGGACTATGTAAGGCATGTTTATACACCCAGAAATGTGAACAGTACCTCTAGTCATCA
This sequence comes from Crenuchus spilurus, assembly GCA_036984385.1. Classification (NCBI taxonomy): domain Eukaryota; kingdom Metazoa; phylum Chordata; class Actinopteri; order Characiformes; family Crenuchidae; genus Crenuchus; species Crenuchus spilurus. Next base: position 4,061 of record BRDA01070233.1, read on the forward strand.
ATGTAAGCTGTGTAGCTGTGCCAGCAGTCATACACTCTTTTAAAAGATGGTTCTTCAAGGGTTCTTTAGTATAGAAAATGGTTCTATATAGAAAAATGAACACTCAAAGGATCCACCAGGTTCTTTGCATGGTAAAGGGTTCTTCCGATTGATGAAGAATGTGTTGTAGATTGTTCCATGCAGAAGCCTTTTGAAAATGGTTCATCGCAACTACAGCAGAACCCTTTTAGGGGCTATATAGAACCTTTTTCAAGACTTTCCTCATCAATCTGAAGAACCCTTTCACCATAGCAAAAACCCTTTATCCACATGAAGGGTTCATTGAGTGTCCATTGTTTGATATAGTGTCTTTTCTTTAATAAAGAACCCCTGAAGAACCATCATTTTTAAGAGTGTAGAACACATAGATCCACTGAAGCTAAGCAGGTCTGGGTCTGGTTAGTACTTGGATGGGAGACCTAGAAGGAAGAGCTTGTGAATCTGCTGGAAGTTCTGTGTGGATCGCAATTCTCCAGTGCTGTGGTGGGGACGCTCTAGTGTATAAATTGCCATTCTCTGAGAAGGTCATGTCCTCTGAAAGAGTAGAGCTGTTACGCTGTTGTCTTGGCTGAATGCCCCAATCCTGATCATCTCCATCTTCAAAAACAGGCCTGACCTCTCTGACTATGAGCTAATATGTGCTGAGAGTTCTGGTGTGTATCAGTTGCAGGTGGATACTGACCATTGGTGGTGGTCTCATGTCTGTTCCAAATCAGACAAATAATATAGAACAGAACTGTACTAATGGAACGTTCTCTAAGGCTTCAGACATGCCAGCCAAGACATGTTTGGAGTCTGGACATTGCTAATAAAGACTAAAACTCAATAGTCAACTAATCAGACCACTTGTTTCTGTAAAAATGCCACCAACATGTCTCACTGAGATCTTATTAATGAAGGTATTAGATGAGGTTTAGGACACATTACGACATACTTTGAGTTTTAAATATGAATAATTACAGGCTGACTTTAGACAGCAGGGCTTGTTGAAGACAGATTCTGTATTTTTTGACACTTCTAGATCACCATATTTGCCACAGCATTCAGCTACACTGATTTAGATGTGGCCATTATTGACTTGATGAAGACAATCCCAAGTTGTACTCTTGGGTTTTTCCAAGTGGGAAATTAGAGAGATATAAGCTTTAGTCAAACACAGTAGTATAACTCTACACTTTTAAACAGTATCACAGTTTACATTTCAGCTAATAAACGTGAAAGCACAATTATGGTGAATTTATTAGCAGTCCACTAAGGTTTGATTCATGAACCATATGAAATCGCTTCCTGGAGGTTTCCACAGGCCTTCACTCCTCAGGGGCTCAACACTAGACCAGGAACGAGGGAATACAAGAAAAAAAAACAGATCAAATTAATTGCTTCAGAAACAAGGAACAAAATCAACCAATTTCACGCTGTGGCGCCGACTTCACTGCTGCCGTCTCGTTTCTACACAACTAATAAAAGGGAAAATTGATTGCGAAAGACTGGCTTGGTAACATGCTGTCACACTGATCACCTGTCATAATTCTACTTTACTCTTATTTATTTTTCTACCTGAGCCTGTCATTTACTGAGGTTGTCGTGTTTCTCAGAACTGAAACGGTCATCGATTTCTCCATCATGTTACGTTTTTGCGCTAGCTGACTGTCCGGGGTCAGTATTCAGACAGCGAGGGGTTACAGCGGCTCCCAGCCGTTGATTTGAGAGACTGACTCGTATTATGATGTGTGAGTGTGTCTGCCTGAATGATACACATCCATTAACCTCAGTGACAGATCATTGATTTCTATGTCAGAGGCCACAGAGATTATAACAGCTAATAGACCCATAAATAAGAGAAGCCAAGTTCAATAGTGTCTTCTCACATCTTTATGCATCGCTCAATAAACGTGGAATCTAAAGGTGACAGTGTCTGAAAAGAGGTGACTTAGTCTTTTCCACTTAAAAAATAAATATAATACACATGTATAAACACACCATGGGTTGTACAAAAACAATGGAACTTTTACCTTTAGAAGGCAGCACTGAGTACTGTTTATTTACATGCATCAGTGAGTAATGTTTGTTTATTTGATGTTAATATCACCTTTAGAGGGCAGCGTTGAATAATGTTTGTTTAGTTGATGTTAATATCACCTTTAGAGGGCAGCGGTGAGTAATGTTTGTTTATTTGATGTTAATATCACCTTTAGAGGGCAGCGTTGAGTAATGTTTGTTTAGTTGATGTTAATATAACCTTTAGAGGGCAGCAGTGAGTAATGTTTGTTTAGTTGATGTTAATATCACCTTTAGAGGGCAGCGTTGAGTAATGTTTGTTTAGTTGATGTTAATATAACCTTTAGAGGGCAGCGGTAATGTTTGTTTAGTTGATGTTAATATAACCTTTAGAGGGCAGCAGTGAGTAATGTTTGTTTAGTTGATGTTAATATAACCTTTAGAGGGCAGCAGTGAGTAATGTTTGTTTATTTGATGTTAGTATCACCTTTAGAGGGCAGCGGTGAGTAATGTTTGATTATTTGATGTTAATATCACCTTTAGAGGGCAGCGGTGAGTAATGTTTGTTTAGTTGATGTTAATATCACCTTTATACCGCAGTTGTAGTTAGTGTTTGCTTATTTGATTTGATTCTTCTCAGTGTTTTAACAATACTAGACTACGCTGGTGATATTTGATTAATTGAAGAACATTTCTGTTTTTTGACATGGTTTGGATCATTTATAGAAACATTTGTGAAAATACAGAATTGTATTAACATTTGTTTTCATATGTAACATTGTGATGTCATACAGTATATAATTAAATAATGTACATAAAGTATTGTGCAAAAGAGTAAAAATGTGAACCTAGTGAGGTAATGCTAATGCTGACATTGATGAGGAAAGAAGGAAAAGCTGAGCACTCTGTTTGTACAGGAGGTTTTAGTTTGGATAAAGAGATTAGACAGAGAGGGAGAGGAGCTGATATAACACAATTCATTATAATTACATTACAGTAAGTGTTTATGCATTATTAATACATTTCAGATGCAATATTAATCAGAGATAAGGAAGGAAGACAGAGTGGGAGAGAGAATGTGCCAGAAAGATGGATTAAGAAAGAGAAAGAAAGATGGAGAGTGTTAGAGAAAGAGAGAGAGAGATCTTCATTCTGGTCATCCAGAGGCTTTGCTAGTGGTCAACTCATCAAAATTGCCAAGTATGACAGGTCACTGTGCTCCATCAGTCACAGAACACACACACACACACACACTTTAGACATGCCTCCAGAGGCCACTGCCACTTGACTCCATCGATCTGCTCTTTCTCTCCTTCAGTGTGGACAGGTGGGTAGATGAATTCTTCAGTGGGGGGAGGTGGGAATCTTACCCACAATGCTGTGCTACAGAAAAAGCATACAGTACTACTTTTTCTTTTACTTGAACCATTATTTCATTGTAATGTAAAAATGTCCATACTTTAAGAAAGGAATGTGTTCATTAGCATATATGTACAATGTCTATCCTTTTAAACAATGTTGTTCAATCAATTTCTTCTGAACACAGGCTACAGTGTCATCGGTTCCTCCTCAGACTCAGTGAAGTCAATGTTTCCTCCTCAGACTCTGTAAGGTCAATGGCTCCTGTTCAAACTCAGTAAAGTCAGTGGTTCCTCCTCAGACTCAGTAAGGACAATGGCTTCTCTTCAGACTAGTAAGGTCAATGGTTTCTCTTCAAATTAGTAAGGTCAAAGCTTCCCTTCAGAATAATAAGGTCAATGATTCCTTCTCAGACTTAATAAGGTCAATGGCTCCTTCTCAGACTCAGTAAGGTCAATGGTTTCTCTTTAATCTAATAAGGTCAATCGTTCCTCCTCAGTTTTAATAAGGTCAATGGCTCCTGTTCAAACTCAGTACAGTCAGTGGTTCCTCCTCAGACTGAATAAGGTCAATGGCTCCTCCTTAGAATCAGTAAAGTCAATGGTACCTCTTCAGATTTAGTTAGGGAATTAATCCTTCTCAGACTCAGTAAGGTCAATGGATCATCCTCTGACTCAGTAAGGTCAATAGGTCATCCTCAGATACAGTGAGGTCAATGGCTCATCCTCAGACTTAGGAGGGTAAATGGATCTGCCTCAATCTCAGTAAAGTCAGTAGTTCCTCCTCAGACTCAGTAAGGTCAATGACTCCTTCTCAGACTCAGTAAGGTCAATGGCTTCTCTTCAGACTAATAAGGTCAATGGTTCATCCTCAGACTTAGTAAAGGTAACGACTCCTCCTCAGGCTCAGTAAAGTAAATTAATCCTCTTCAGTCTCAGTAAGGTCAGTGGTTTCTCCTCAAACTCAGTAAAGTCAATGGCTTCTACTTAGACTTAGTATGGTCAATGGCTCCTGCTCAGACTCATTAAGGTCAGTGGTTCCTCTTCAGACTCAGTAAAGCCAATTGATCCTTCTCAATCTCAGTGAGGTCAATAGTTTCTCAGACTCAATAAGGTCAGTGGTACCTCTTCAGATTAATTAGGGAATGGATCCTCCTCAGACTCAGTAAGGTCAGTTTTCCTCAGATCCAGTAGGGCAAGGGTGTCTAAATCCAGTCCTGGAGGGTTGGATTCCTGCAGAGTTTGGTGATCTTCCTGATCAAACACACCTGATTCAGCTCAGCAGGTAATGAGCAGGTTTAATTGTAGTGTCAGAGCAGAGAAATCACCAAACTCTGCAGGAATCCGGCCCTCCAGGACTGGATTTGGACACGGGTGCAGTAGGGTCATTTGAATGGAAAGTGAGCTAACATTACTATCAGTTTCCTTTTAATTGATGAAATCTATATTTAATTTCAAAAAACTTTGTGTTTTGGTGCTGGCCATATTTTTTTGTTTGTAATTCAACAATGTTTATTCATAATTAGCATTTCTTGGAACTGTGGTGGTCTTAGCTTTTTTAAAGTTATCGCATGCTGATCATCAAGACCCAGACTGATTCTTCAGGTGGCCACTGCTCAACAAGACATTCATCCTGTTCCCCGCTCATTAAATTCCCACTGACAGGCAGAGAAAGAGGAAGAGGAGAGTTCATGAAGAACCAAAAAGAAAAAAAAAATCGAGAAATTGTAGGAGTGTAGGGGAGAGAGAGGTGCGTAGAAAAAGAAGAGAAGAAGAGAAATATCTGACACTCGTTCATCGCTGTGCCGTGTGATGGAGGGAGGGAGGATTGGGGGGTGAAAGAGGGGCCACCTGTCAGCCTTTTCTGCCTCGTTAGCCCACAGCGTGCTAAAGGCATGTCACACATCATTAGTTTGGACAGCGGATGTCACAGTGTTACAGATTCACTCATTTCAACCATGCTGAACTTTAATTATACAGAACCTTTTGTTCTTTAACCTCTCAAAATCCCTGGAACTGCTAGTGGTTCTAGACTTGTGTTCCTCACCAATAATTGAAGAATAAAGGCCGTAGATGATGTTGACAATGCTTATGTGTACAGAAAACTGCCTCACTACATTCGACACATCTGCAGGTTGCAGTACCAGTAATAAACAGAGGGACTCCAACTAGTAATAAACTGGAAAAAAAGACTCTAATCAGTTGTTGTCTCGCAAATGTTTATGTTGAGCTAAATCATGAGAAGCAACCACAAGATTGTATCCATATGCTGTTGGGAGAAATTTCAACCCAAAACCCCCTAGTGGATACAGACTTGAATCCCCCAGATAAACAGAAGGTAGTTACTAAGTAATAAGTAAGGTCGTAATAAATTCACAGTGATTTTTCTGTAATTTCTCAGACTTAGTATCTTATATATCACAGTTATACACTGGGGAAAAAAGTATTTGGTCAGCCACTGATTGTGCAAGTTCTCCTACTTAGAAAGACGAGAGAGGTCTGTAATTTTCATCATAGGTACACTTCAACTATGAGAGACAAATGAGAAAATAAATTCCAGGAAATCCCATTGTAGGATTTTTAAATAATATATTTGTAAATTATGGTGGAAAAAAAGGTATTTGATCAATAAACAACCAGTGAGAATTCTGACTTTTACAGACCTGTTAGTTCTTCTTTAAGAAGCCCTCCTTATTCTGCACTAATTACTTGTATTAATTGCACCTTTTTCATCTTGTTATGTCTATAAAAGGCACCTGCCCACACTCTCAATCAATCACACTACAAAGAACTTTCTAAGAACAAAATTTTAGACCTGCACAAGACTGGGATGGGCTACAGGACAATAGGCAAGCAGCTTGGTGAGAAGGCAGCAACTGATGGCACAATTATTAGAAACTAGAAGAAACACAAGGTGACTGTCTGGGGTTCCATGCAAGATCTCACTTCATGGGGTAAGGATGATTCTGAGAAAGGTCAGGAGTCAGTCCTGAACCACACAGGAGGACTTGATCAATGACCTGAAGAGAGCTGGGACCACAGTCTCAAAGAGAACCATTAGTAACACACTATGCAATCATGGTTCAATATCATGCAGGGCATTCAAGGTCCCCCTGCTCATGCCAGCACATGTCCAGGCCCATTTCAAGTTCACCAATGACTAGAGGAGGCATGGGAGAAGGTCATGTGGTCAGATGAGACCAAAATAAAGCTTTTTGGTACTCAAGTCCACTCGCCATGTTTGGAGGAAAAAGAATGCTGAGTTGCATCCCAAGAACACCATACCTACTGTTAAGCATGGGGGTGGAAACATCATGCTTTGGGGCTGTTTTTCTGGAAAGAGGACAGGACGACTGATCCATGTTAAGGGAAGAATGAACAGGGCCATGTATTGTGAGATTGTAAGTCAAAACCTCCTTCCATCTGTAAGAGCATTGAACATGAAAAAGTGGCTGGGCCTTCCCGCATGAAAATGATCCCAAATACACTGCTCGGGCAGTGAAGGAGTGGCTCCGTAAAGGTCCTGGAGTGGCCTAGACAATTTGTGGAGAGAGCTGAAAGTTTGTGTTGCCCAGCAACAGCCCCAAAACATCACTGCTGTAGAGAAGATGTGCATGGAGGAATGAGCCAAAATACCAGCTACAGTGTGTGCAAACCTGGTGAAGACTTGCAGGAAACGTTTAACCTCTGTCATTGCCATGTTACAAAGTACTGAGTTGAACTTTTGTTATTGATCAAATACTTATTTTCCACCATAATTTACAAATAAATTCTTTAAAAATCCTACAATGTGATTTCCTGGATTTTTTTTCTCATTTGTCTCTCATAGTTGAAGTGTACCTATGATGAAAATTACAGACCTCTCTCATCTTTCTAGTAGGAGAACTTGCACAATCAGTGGCTGACTAAATACTTTTTTTCCCCACTGTATTTCACAGCTGTTGTCAAATAAAACTTAATTCCTTAGAATGTGCAGTCTTGAACCCTACACTGTAAAAAATATCCTTGTTGTTTCAACTTAAAAAAGTTAGTGTCCATGCTGCCTTAAAATTTTAAGTTAGGTAAACTCAGGAAGCGTAGTTAGTAAACATATAAACATGAAATATTGAGTTATCACAACAAATTCAGTGCTTGATAGTCATACCAACTACAATATTTAAGTTAGGTTAACGACAAGGCAAGTTTATTTTAACATCTTTCTCACAGTTTAAGGAGTCTTTCTCCTACACAATTTGAAGGGAAATAAGCCCAGTCCATGCTCTAGAGTCATAAGAGTCATTATCTGTGGGTGAAGATCCATCTCAGGAAGTCAGGAAGTAGGTACAATCTAGCTTCTATTTTTGGCAAGGCACAATTCACTCAACTCTGGAAAGTGCATTAGCTGAGCTTTCATGTTATTCTTGTTTGCCCTCCACATCTAAAATAGTCACCTCGCATGACTACTTAAGTACAAAATGTAAAGTGACGTCTACAGAGCAAGCAGTTAAAGTACAAACCACTTAAACTTTCACATCATTAAATGACAAAAAAGTAGAATATTGTGGAAAAAGTTCATTTTTTGGATTCTGTGCTGCTCCACTCTTACTTCTGACTCTTGGAGCTGATTTACAAATGAATCATCTGAACAGAGTATCAGTCCAGTTCTGGTTCTGCTTAGTCCAGGTAAGACACTTCTGATGTTGTCTCTGGTTCTGGTCACACTTTATGTGTGATGAATACGAAATATTTGACTGTTTACCTTTTTGAATCGGTGGAGTTTTTGTGTATGACTGGGAAAGGCCCATGATGAGATTTGTTAGGGCCCTAATAATGATCCTTACACTGGTGTATGATCATTTGTCAGAGTTTCCCTCACTGTGGAATAAATTTTCAACTCCAAACTTGTCTTGGTTCAGTGATTCCAACTGAGGGAAAAGTAGGAAACAGTTTTTTTGAGGAAACCACTTCACTAATGCTGGATTAAAAATGAACAGATAAAATAATTAGATGAAGCTTGTCTGTAGCAGCGGTGTGGGAATCTGAAGAGAAGGTTTCCTTTTATACCAGCAAAGAAAAGGAAATACAGTTCTCTCTCTCTCTCTCTCTCTCTCTCCCCCCCTCTCTCACACATGTGTGATATTCAGAAGGCTGAGCTATGAGAAATCTATCCTTTCTCTTTTTTTATTTTGGAAAAAACTTCAAGAGAACGTGTGTAGGATGAAGCCTGTCAGAGCTGCAAATATCATCGTTTGTTCTCTCTAGTTCTGGTCGATGGTGAATATCATTATACTCAGATTTATTCGTTCTCTCTCGAAGTTCCTCTCCAACTTTCCACAACTTGCCTGAACATCTCTCATCTCACACTCTGTACTGTGTACTCCAGCTTCTCCAGCCTGGCTCCACTCACTACAACATACAAGGAACCTCAGCTTGGTCCACAATTCTTGCCAAACCTTCAACTTTTTGTCAATGTGATTACACACAACAAAATCTGGCCTCTGAATTTAACCTATCTGTGCAGTGAAACACACACTAATGAATATACTAAGCTGTGAACATGTGCCCGAACCAGTGCACAGCCCTATCCATGGTGCCCAGGAAGCAGGTGGGGGTTAGGTGCTTTCAGTCATGACCTGCCCGGGGATCAAACCAGCGACCTTCCGGTCACAAGACCAGATCCCTAACCAGCAGGCAACAGCTGCCTTGTGACCTCAGATGTAGATGATCAGTTAACTGGGCAGCTGTAGACTTGAGGTTAAGGAACAGCCATATTACCAGAAGGTTGCCAGTTTCATCTGAAGTGAGTAAAGTGCCCTTGAGCAAGGCATCTAACCCCCTGGGTGCCATGGATAGGGCTGTTCTCACTGTTCACTAGTGTGTGTGTGTTTACTACATGGATGGGTTAAATTAACTTTCACTTAATTTTATGGAGCTATTAGGCTAATGTTGCTAACAATTCATTCACCTAAATATAGTCATATATCAGAAAATTAGAATATTGTGAAAAAGTTATTTCTAATTTAATTTAAAAAATTACATTCATATTTTACATTCATTACACATACATGACTTATTTCAAACCAATATTTCAAGTCCAGTGCTGGTCAAAAGTCCAAAGTCAACATCTACCAGGAGATTTTAAAGCACTTCATGCTTCCATCTGCTGACAAGCTTTAAGGAGATGCCCAGCAGCTGCCCACAACACTAGTACTGACTAGGGATGTCCCGATCCGATCTCAAAGATCGGAATCGGGCCGATCACGGCATTTTTTAAGTGATCAGTATCGGCTTTTCTGAACATAAACCTAAGCCCGATCTTTGTCGTAAACAAAGGAGTCGTAAAACGAGAGCAGAGCTTGTATCAGAACGTGATTATGTCTGCTGTGTGGACTTACCTCAAATTAGTACCTCATCAACGTTCTTCTCTCTCACACTCACTCACACACACACACGTAAGGTGTGAAAAAAGCGAGAAAACCCTCCGTGCACTTAACTCTCACTCGCCTCCTCAGTAAAAGCGCAGCCGTTGTCTCACGTACGCCCCCCTTCAGTGCGGAGGAGTACTGCCCTGCCTCACGCTGTGCCTTTTCACTGCGGTTTTATGTCCCATCAGCAAAACTAAATATGTCTCTAACAAACATTAAACGTAAATGGTTAAAGACATTAGCCAGACTGTGGAAAATCAGGGTATATAAACGTATATGCAAACATTATATTGGCGACATGCAGCGATACGGCAACAGGCATGCGCCAACTGCATGTATCAACCCAGTTTGTGATGGATTGCGCATTCAGAGGTGAGGTGAGGTGAGGCGCTACCGCACCTCGCGTTTCTCCTTGTTATTTGAACAGGAAATATGTAATTTCAGCGATTTTGACTATAAAAAAAGTTCGAAATTAGTCATAAAGATCAGTGGACAAATATTAATATAAATTTTTTGTAATTTTTTTCTTGTCATGATGACAGGTGAGGCTGACCGCACGTCCCTGATTTAATACTACAAATTTAATACGGCACCTAAAAAATAAACATTTAACAGAATACAGTGAGTTTGTTCAGACAGCTCAGTTAAAGGCTGTAACTAAGCAGTCTACACTATCAGAAAGTTTTAAAGAAAAGTTCTCACGAGACAGCACTATGGCCAAGAAGATCACAGAGAGGGTCACTGAACTCATTGCTTTGGATGACCAGCCGATCGCTGTGGTAGAGAATACAGGTTTTCTGAACTGAAAAACCTCAACTGAAGCTGGCAGTTTTTCCCTAAAGCATTGCAGTTGTTAAATATAAACATTGGATTAATTTTATTAAGTATAATGTAATGTGTGCACTGTGTGAAGAGTATTATCTAGTTCTTATCTAGAAAATAGAAGTATCGGTTTGACTCGGTATCGGGAGTCACTAAAAAATTAATGACTCGGATCGGATCGGGAACAGAAAAAACGTGATTGGGACATCCCTACTACTGACCATCATATTACTGTGACTGATTGTCCACACAACTTATGAGTTATAAGTCATACTGATCAACATTAAAACACAAAATGCATGAAATACATTACTTTATGAGTAATGAATTTACATACATTTATTAAATTATGATTTTTTAATTTTTTAATTTATAACGTTTCTCTGAAAAAATCCACCAAAACTTCACGGAACCTTCTCAAACCCCATTACAATGTTAATGAAGTTCTCACAAGCTAGTGTTGATTTTTAGAAACAACATCAGCTAGTCTGTGAGACCTTTCATTAAGATCTGGACTAGCTTTTAATGGGTTCAGAGAAGTTTTAGTGATGTGTTTTTATAGGAACGACTGATTTTAGGTGACTATAGAGTTCTAGTGTTTGTTAGCAAGGTTTCACCTGATTTATTTAGTAAACAATATGTCAGTTGGGCTCTAAAAATAACTCAGACTGTGACCTATCTCTGAATGGATTTAACACCACACTAAAATTGGATTAATTTAACTCATCACCCAGAAAAAATGATGCTATACAGAACGTGGCTTATTTCAATATCCAACAGTTATTTTACATCATATGAAGGACAGCTCTATGAGGTAAAGCAGGCTGATAAAATTCATAGTCACAGATGTGTGATGGAAGTCAGTTGTCAAATCTCAACATGGAATCACGCTGAAAACACAGAAGTTATTCTTTTAATAAATGACTTCTGTCCTGCCATCCTCCACACACAGGGAGCATGGAGAGCATGAACAATAATCATGTTTCTCACACGGAGTGGCCAGACAGACTCTCGCAGCTTAATTAAAGCTGCTGCTGGCCTCTTTGGAGCTTCCTTAATAAGCTTTTCATTACTCAAGAAGAGAGAAGAGAGTCAAGTCTCCAGCTGTTCACATAATAAAATTCAAATGAATAAAAATTCTAAATTATAAATTTGCAATAAACGATACTGAATAACGTCAACAGAATGTTTTTTTTTTTCTATTTTAGGCTGTATACTTTGTAGATAAACTGGCCAAGATCACAGTGTTTCTGGTATGAACCAGACGTCTGAAACTCTTAGAACCTCCAAACCTCCCCAATGGGTGGAGCTAAAATGCTGTACACTGAATGTACACTGAATGGGTGGAGCTAAACTGCTGTACATTGAATGGGTGGAGCTAAACTTCCGTACCATGATTGTGCGGAGCTGAAATATTGAGTCAATGGGTGGAGCTAAACTTCTGAGATCTGAATGGGCAGGGCTAAACTGCTGTAGGCTGAATGGGCGGGGCTACATTGCCATAGGCTAAGTTATTACAACAACTGGTTGCAAATGTAGCACCTAATGATGGCTATGTCCAATATTCCTCTGAAAAATTATTTGTTTTTAAAAAGTTACTTTAAATGACTTTTTAAAAGATGCTCTTAAAGTATGCTTTATAAATGAGACAGATCTCATTCAGGTTCAACCCACTCTGGCTGCATGTGGTTCTCAAACCCACTGAAGAGCTTGCGGAGGTTAGTGTTAGAAGTGAATTCAGAGAGAGGATGGAGCGCCAAGAGAAGGGCTATAACTAAACTCTGCAGGAGGGAAGATCTCCACGAGCTGGGGACTGGAGACAGCTGGTGTATAACATGTTCACGGCCTGCTATTAGAGCGCACAGGTGGGTGAAGAGCAGATGCCGTAAATGTAGGGCTGAATTACAGGTGGAACAGAGGAGAGGAGCTGTATCATCTCCACTGAACTCTTCTGAACTCTTGTAAGTGTGAAACTTTCCACGTCACCACAGGCTGATATCACTATAGCCTTAAACCACACGCTGAGGAACCAGAGGCAATGCAGATTAAAGCAGAGTAAAAGAAGACAGGATGGAGAGAGGGAGAGAGCGATGCTTGTCCTGTATTGATCAGTCTAAGATCAAGGAGTAGAGAGAGAGAGAGAGAGAGAGAGAGAGCATCAGAGAATCAGAAATAGATTCAGAGATGGAGATCATAGAGGAGTGTGTTCTGCTCTTGGCTCTGATTCTAATCCGATATGTCTAAGCTCCAGTCCTCAGCTAAATTGTTGTAGGCTGATTGGGTGGAGCTGAACTGCTATAGGCTGAATGGGTGGAGCTGAACTGTTGTAGGCTGAATGGATGGAGCTAAACTATGATAGACTTAATGGACAGGACTAAACTGTTGTAGGCTGAATAGTAGTCATATCTAAATGTGTTCATGGCTGTGACATCACAACCATGATGATTTAATTAAAAGTCTGGTTTGTAGTTTGGTTTCCTTACATACTGAGGACTAAAGTACAGCTACTACTGCAGTTCAGGAGTGTGTGTTGTTCTGAGCTGGGAGCATGTGTGTGTGTGTGTGTGTGTGTGTGTGGAGGATAATGGTGTGTGTCCCTGTTAGTTAATTGCACTTTTCCTCATAAATGTCCTCATTGTTCTTTAATGAAATGAGATATGAGGAGTGTTAATGAGCTGCCAGCAGCAGTGTGAAAAGGACTGAAGTGAGGAGAGATTCACCTGTAAATATTAACCTGCTGATTCACACACACTTTACTACACATATACATCTGTGTTTTATGTTTATGTATGTATATTTATTTACAACCCCAATTCCAAAAATGTTGATGCTGCGTAAAATTTAAATAAATGCAAATAAAAACAATGCAATGATTAGCAAATCTCATAAACTAATCTTTAGTTGCGTCATGTCATGTCATACGCCGTCATCGCTTCGAGATGGTAGGCTGCACAGACGAGTCACTTCTCTCCAATGCCATCTGTCTCTGGTTGCTTGTAG
>BRDA01070248.1:0-16061 GCA_036984385.1 Crenuchus spilurus
CATTACTGACAGAACTCCTGAACACATATTTCAATATCTTAAAGAAAGCAAAACATGGAAGCAAGTCTCCACACTTTATTACAGATTATCAGCATACATGCTGCATTAAGAAAGCCCTTTAGGATGGTTACTAGAGAAGCATCAGCTGTGCTGCAGCACTTACTCTGTTTCAGAGATAGGTGGCAGAGTTTAGTTTTTCAGCAAGACCTACCATTTTGGCAAAAAAATGGCCATTCATCTGAGTAAACATTATATATATTAAATGACCTGGGACAGAATGGAAAATACAACTGCTTATATTTCTTTGCACCAAAGTGGCGACGTGGACAGTGTGCTGTTACTCAAATAATCAATGTTCATGATGGATTGGAGCCAGGTAGGAGAAGTGTGTCAGGGTGGAGAGTGCCATGGGGAGCAGATTGTTGTTTGACTAATGAATGAGAGAATGTGTGTCAGGGTAGACTGGACAGATGGGCAATAGTGAGCCTCCATCTCATATCACAAAGGACTTGCTCAGCAGGATTGGAGAGGGTGATGCACAGGGACCCCCCCTTAACCAACTTCAGTGACTATATCCACCCAGCTGCAGCTGGACTTGACTTACCAGCATACTAGTAGGATACAGATAGTCTAAGAAAATGTAGAAATGGAGACACCATCAGTGTTAATGACCATTTCTGAAAAGGCATCTTGTGTTTATTTCTCATTTTTCAATACTTGACAATTGACTGTTGATGTTATTTTATATGCATCCATATGTACAGTACACTCTTTATCACTTCTCATGTATAGTTTTTTTTACTGTGAATATGTATTGTGTGTGTGAATATATATCATTTACATCTGTGTATTGTGTTTATTTACAAAAGCACTCAATTCACTAATTCTTCTATATTACAAGTTAGATGACTTTTCTCAGTATAAATGGTTTCATTGCTATTGATCGGATGGATAGCAATTCTGAGGTGAAAGAATAAATGTGGTGTTTTTCTAATATCACCTGATACGATTCATAGTTTACATCAGTGTTCAGCATACAAAAGGCACTCTGCAGACTTATCTTGGGTATCAGGGTAGCATGTCAGTAGTTTTGTTTGTTTGGCCATCTGTGCCAGATGTTAATGAGCTGTCTCTTTGAACAGATGGTGTGTGTCTTCACAGTTAACAGGATGAGACTCCTTTTCACATTGTACAATGTCACTATCTAGTAATATATATTTTATACTGACTATTGGTTGGTATAGTGTGGTGGGTAACAATGCTGTCTCCCATGTGACAATCCCCAGCTTGGGCCAGTACATAACATTATACTAATAAGAGTCCACCTACTGTAAATGTAAAATCTTAGGCCTAATATCTTGCCAGGATTAGATCTGCTCAATGCCTGTCATGCCAAAAAAATGATTAATTTATTCCATCATCTGCCATAATAAGAGGTAAAGCAGTGAGCAAACAGCTGGTTGTGGGTGGTGTGTGTTTTTAGTTCAATGGCTGTAGGTTGAAGAATGGAGCCCTCTAGGAGCCCTGCAGCTCTTTGTTGGCTCAGTGCATATCATTAGCATCTAAAATGCCTTATTGACCACAAGGAGCCAAAGAGGCAGTGTTAGAAGAGAAGGGGGAGGAATGGCAGTGCAAGGCTGCAGACAGACGGCTGATAAGAGAAAGACCTTGGGTTCGAGCTGTAGGCATGAGCGGCCACAGAGTGCCTCTGAAAACAACAGCCATGTTATAAACACTTAAAACTCTATTTAAATGCAGTTTTATATAGAATGGCTTAAAGATGATAGACAATAGTCTGTGTTAAAAACCCACACATATAGAATAGACAGGGAGTTGGTTATTGTAGGTGATGCAGTACCTCAATATGACCAGTAGGTGGAGTAGTAGAGCTCAGAGAAAACTGCTTTTCAACACTCCACATTGCATGAGTCACTTTTTTGTCACTGCACATTAAAATGTCTCAATTTGTTGGTTTTCTCCACTGTTGATGCTGCATAATATGACAATGTGAATATGAATGAATGCAAAAACATTGTGGATCTCAAAGATTATGACTAAAATTAGTGTCAAAAAGCAGGACATATTCCTGTGAATTCCAACAAAGCTCTACTGGTTACCTTTATAAGTTTAAAAGTCCTGAGAGTGCTAAATGATGGCTACTGATGTTTAGGCTACAATGGAAATGACCTTGAGCCGTGACTAGATATGGACTCTGGCACGTGGATCAGCAGCTTTATCCTCAGATCCTGTTCCTCCACCCATCACAGCACTGCTCTGCCCCTTGCAGATCAATGGAGCACTGGCTGCAGTGTAAGGTGAGACTGGAGACAGCTTTATGCAGTCCATGCTCAGTGCTTCATGATGGCACTCTCTCTCTCTTCTTTCAGTCATCCGGAAAAGCCGCTGAATGAGTGAGAACTGAGGGATGCATTTCTCCTGACACAAGCTGAAAAAATATCAGTTGAACCCAGAGAGGAAAAAGCACATTTCTGATAAGGTTTGTATTAACTTGGAGGAAATGATGGTAACACTTTATAATGCAGCCCAGTTTTGAGTGTAGTGTACAGTGTAATTTCCTAGAACTTAGTCTATGGTCAGACAACAAATCCCAAATACATTTTCGGGAGTCAAGACAGTCAAAAACCACCTAAAATCTGATTTGTGCATATCTGATACAAGGCACATTTGGAGGTGGTTTGAAACAATACCATCTCAGTCCAGACGCCCAAATTGGATTTTGAAGTGCCTTTCATGTCACTCATAAAGTGACAAAGAATGACCACACCCAGAATGATGATCCAAAAATATCGTCCAAGGGTGCCAGGTCCTGAAAACCTCTCCCTTGCACTGAATGAAAGAAAACTGCCTTACACAAATGTAAAGCTAACACAAAATCCAAAGAGTCTAGTTAAAGAGTCAAAGAGAAGTTATAATTGATTTTTATTACTCTTAAATCTTATTTTAGTGTTACTCTATATTTTTAGATCCCATTCCACTGGGGTCTTCTCATCTTAGAAAGTCTACCTATGGCAACTCCAACACTCCAACGACTTTTGAAGTGGTGCAAAACGCAACACGCCACCGCCTCTGCAATTTTAACCAAGAGTGTATTAAAATAAATAACACAATTTTGCGGGGAAACCACCAACCTGGCAATTCTGAAGCCAGGTCACCAGCTGACTGTAATTACTGACAATTACACTGTTACCACAGACACTCAAGCAGACATACAAATCTGATCTGATCACTTTCAAATTACAGTGTGAACAGTCATCTCAGCAGATGTGATTTGAAAAACAAATCCGATTGGCCTGCAGTCTGAACACAGCCATAGAGTCAGTATATATAACATACTTAATGGTTCTTACTGGTACTTAAACTTAAAATGAGACTTTAACTAAGCTCTGGATGTGGTTTAAGAGATGTTTTAGATAAGATAAGATAAGATAATCCTTTATTAGTCCCATAGTGGGGAAATTCATGTTTTCACTGCAGCAAACGGACAACAAAGCACTCAGAGATAGAAACAGTCATAGAGAGATTCTTACCAATATATACATTGATTAAAAAAATTATTTAAAAAAAACCCTCGTTTTTTTATTTACATTTTATTTACAATTAAATGTTTATGACTGTTGTACATAGAATATTGCACCTTGCTGGATTAATTATTGCACATAAACCTGTAGAAGTATCACAGTATTGCACATCAGACTTTTCATCAGTCCAGATTTTTCCCAGTCAGATATTTAGTGATGTATTTTTAGATATATTACAGAAACAGCTGGGAAATTTTAGGTGACTACTAAGTTGTAGTGTTTGTTTAAAATGTTCCTCTTGGAGCTCTAGTTCTAAACTAAAGAAAATCTTGTCTGTATCATAATTTCAAGTATGAGTTGTTTATTGTAGACTATTTTTGTCCTGCCAGATGAAATTCAAACACACACACACACACACGATTAGAACAGCAGCTTTAAAAATAGTCCTGAATGTAAGGCTTAATGAGCTTAGTCTAAATCACAACAACAACAACAAAACTTTGTTTCACTACATAAAGAGAGTCCAAATGGGCCTTTTGGAGACTTGGCTGAGATATAATTACTCTAATCCAGTCTTTTGTAATTAACCTCCAGGCGTCTCTCTGTATGCACCTAATTAGTCCCCATAAACCATATGGGATCACTCTTAATCTGGGAGAAGGCATTCTCCAAGCCTTTCATGTGGGGGCTTCTAATGGGATTGGAGCAGAGTGAAGGGGAGTGAAGCTCCCTCAGAAGGTTTAGAGGGAGAACCATTGATGGATGACCCACACTGACTTCAGATGCCTGAACTGGAGGTATCTGAGCTGCCACACTAACCCGAGCACCAGACTGGATCCATTTAAGAGCTAAAACCCACAAAACCCATCTCTCGAGGTTCAGCACTCCATCAAGAGGCATGTGAAGGATAATACAAAGAATGTGTTTCTGAATTCTCCATCTGGATGACGAGTGTTTTGAGTATTCTTTTCATCCCTGAAAGTCCCTATCTGTGCCTAATCTCCAAAAGGTCTTCTTCTGCTATGTGGATTTAGATATATGAGGGTCACCTTATCTTCTTCTCTATGAGTGCCATGTTATCTTTCTCACAAACTATGCACTCAGCAGGGGGGGATGGAAGGAGGGCTTTTCGCCCTCTGCTGAAAGGAATTCGATACATCTCCACAGAGATAACTTTATTTACTCTGTGGGCATCTTTATTCACAGCAGGGCAGGCATGGAGTAGAGTTGTATGTTGTCGACAGCTTTGACAACAGTAATCCAGGACAAATATGATTGTGAAAAGTGGAGGTCAATACTTTATATACAGAAATGCAATTTTAGATTATTGGACAGAGGAGTCATGCCTAGGAATCACATCATTTCACTCATCACTGGTGCTTTCCCAGCTTCCATCTGCTGCATTAGAAAGAGTTGCAGAATGAGGGCTAATCTTAGCTTTATTTGATCAGGTAGCTAGACGTGTAATCCAATGCCTCTTTTGTGAGCTGGGAAATTTCATTTGTACATCAGGAGCCGCCTCTCCATGGACGCTTGAGAGCACCTCTGCAGCTGTGCTAAAGTAATCAGGGCTGCTTTATGAAATGCCGCCATGAGGATGCTAATCTTTTAAATGAAATGAATCTTTGCGCAGTGGAGCTGACTGGCTGATGTGTTTCACTTGGTCACTGCAGCCATCATTTTACACTCTGAGCAGCAGACCTGACCCAACCTCCTCCCCAAAAGCCCCTCCCTGCCTGGTCTGTCTCTGAGCCTGACTGACCTATATCTGCCTGCTCTGGGTCTAATCTCCAGCTCCTAGTGCTCAGAGTGCACTCTCTACTGCCTGTCGCCTATGGTCTGTGCCATAGGGAGCCCCTGCAACAGCCGCAGGGCAGCCCCATCCCTTATTCAGCACTCCTCTGCCTCGCGGTAGTTTCCGAATAGCTGTGGAGTGCCTGTAGCAGGATTTGTAGGAGGGTGGAGAGGAAAGCAGCTATGCTGCTGTTGTGCTGATGGATTAAGCAGGACACCACTCCCCTCAGAGAAGCTTTGCTCTGGCTGCTGGCTCTGCTGCTTTTGGCCCAAGCACAGTAAAAACCATTTTTTCCTCTCGGCATGACAATGGCAGATGGGGAGGAGGAGGAGGAGGAGGAGGAGGAGGAGGAGAGGTGAAAGCTCCAGTAGACGAAAGGTCTCCATGGAAAAACAACACAAGCCTGTGACCTCTCACCCCAGCCTAGGGGTGGGGAGAGTTTCCACCGGCGGGGCTCCCCAGTGGTTTCATTGCCTTTTGTTGAGCATTGGAGGCCCTTAGAAAGGGCTTTGAGCTGTGGAGCCATACTGCTAGAACTCTTCAAATCTCTTGCCGTCTATTGTGAGGCTTCATAAGTTACACTACACTCTCTACTCAGGTTCTGATAAGTATTTTAAGAGGTGTAAGATTTGAGGAGGAGTAGCGAAAAGGTGAGTTGTGTATGGGGGGGTGTAACTTCCCTTCCCCCATCCCTCTCAGCTCACATCCTGTGCCAGAACCCTGTCCATCTTCACCTCCTCAGCATCTGGTGCAATCATTAAAGAGTGCTACCTCCACCGGCTTCAAGAACTGAGCTTTACTCATAAAAGAGCACACATTACTACCACATTTCCAACAGCCTTTTCAGGTCTAGTGAAACTTTTACTGCGGACAGTGGTTGAAATAAACTTCTGTATGACTTTTTACACACTTTAGATTCAACAAAGAGAGCTCACAATGAAAGCCTTTTAATAGAGCACAATAAAAACAAGACAAAATGAGTGAAAATGTTATTTTACTATTTTAAAGCCACTTTAATTTGACAAAAATAAGGCATGTGAACAAAGGCAAGTAAAATGACACAATGCTAGGTAAAATGCTTGATGATAAAATCTCCAGTAACAGAAATACCAACAAAAATATGAAATAAAAATGAATTGTACATTTTGGGAGAGTATTAAAACATGTTTTTAGGTTTGACTAAAATCATTCTGTAAACTTCCTCCTGATTAATGACTATTTCTATGATAATCATTATTTTTGTTGATATGTTCAGAGGTGTTGTATCTGTGCACGGGTGAAGACCTTACACTTGCAGGCAAAGCACATACTCCTTTATTCTAACATTCTTTCATTATCTGGTTAATTTTATCTGGAAGATCACCAAACTGTCCTCCCCCCACTGTCCTCCCTCTTCAACTAGTAGTGACAGAGGTCAATGACTTGGATTGTCCTTCCTGCCTTTCTAAATGGACCATTAAAACACTTGATGTTTTTGTTAGATGGGGACTATTATTCAGCCCTGGGCTTCCCTCTCTGACCACTGATGCTAGCTCCAGATTAGATGCCTTCAGAGGCTCCAAAGTCACAAATCCACAAAGATTATTACACCTTTTTTGACTTTTCAAGTTCAGGCAGTACGTTGAGGAGTCTACCACTGGTACCTCATCAGCTTACCTAAACCACAGCTAATGAGGCATTTGAATAGTGAGTGACAGCATATTTTATATAGTCAGTCATAATTTAGTCCAATTTCTGTCAAGTCACATAACACTGCTGTATGTCACTCTGGATAAGAGTGTCTGCCAAATGCTGTAAATACCAAATTCCCAACCACAGTCATTTTCTTCAACTTGCTCTCGTAGTTCATATCAGCTTGAAACTGCCCAGAGGCCTTTCTCTAGATGTGTGGAGGTTAAAATATGTCTGCTAAGATTAAGAGCATTAAAATCATTCTCTGTTCTATGTGACCCAACAATAAGTCAAAGCATGACAGATACACCAGCTCTCCTGGAACATGAGTCAAGTTAAATGTTCACCTGGCACTGAGACGCTTTCTGCCAGCACTGTGGCATTGCCATGTGTTGATAAGGTCAGGCAACATGACCCTAGTGTTTCCTGTCAAACCGTTTAACCCTTAAGCCTGGCTGTAATTGCAAACATGGTTCAGAACATCTTCACTCATCCTGGAAACACTATTCATGGTTACTAGTACTACAGTTTTTACTAGAGGAGCCATGATGGACTGCTACAATGGTGGCTGCTTTTTCATTATGATACTGTACCTCCTACTCTAATAAAGACCTCCTTATGCATCTAGGAGGCCAAATGTGGTAATTGCATCAGGATCACCTGGGATAGATCCATGACTGATGCTCAGCTTCCTTTCAATTGTGACTCAGAGCCTCTTGGATAGATGTGATGTCATCTATATTTAAAGTGTATGTAGCTGTTATTTCTGTTTATTAAAAGCTTGTGTGCTTGTCTAAGAGCCAATATCTTCACCCTGCATTTTGTTTATTTGTGCAATGGAAATTTTACAGAATACTACCTTTACTGAATGATTGATTTAGTAAAGTCTCTTACAAAAATGATCTAGGAGCCCCGAGTGGCTCAGCGGGTCATGCTGTTTTCCATCAACAGCCGGGGTTTGAGAGAGCAAAATTGGCCGTGCTCTGTCTGGGTGGGTAGATGGCGCTGTCTCCCCATCACTACTACCATGCAGTGTCCGCTGGCTCAGGTGTCTGCCAGCCGATCCATCAGAGCTGGGGATCCTGTGCTTTCATTTGAGCATGTTTGCTGACCAGTGATGATGCATCAGCAGCAGTTGGAAAAGAGGCGGTGGCTGACTTCACATGCATCGGAGGAGGCTGTGCTAGTCTTCACCCTGCTAAAGTGAAGAGGGATCGGAGAGTGCCAGCGGATGGGTGGGTTGATTGGCTACCATTACATTGGGGGGGAAACTGGGTTAAAATGTAAAAAATAAAATAAAAAGATCTTGAGTGTACTGTCTTATATACTCTGTAGTAAACCTAAATCTGTAGTTGTCTAACTTTACTATCCTGTATCCATTACTTGAGTATTACTGAATGGTTTTGTAAGGAGTGTGTGACTACCATGTTTACAGTGGATGGCTCTGCTGTCACACTGTAACTCAATCTGGTCAGCATAATAAAATGATTCAGCATCAGTTCCTTGTTATACTCAGTCGATGCTTTAGAATCAGTGAGAAGATTCTTAGAGGATGACTTCCATGTGTACAAGGTCATGACACTGTGTTGCTATGTACAAAGGGTAAACATTGTGCTTCTTTGAGGCCATTTTAAACTCATATAACCACAGTTTTTTAAAAATAAATAATAGTTGTGCTCTCAGAAATGAGTAAAACATTCGGCTTTCAGAGCTTTACTTTCCCATTTAGGACCTGATCCTGACTTTGTTAGAGTTTCCACTTTCTTAATCATGAAATTGCTGCCATTTAGAAGAATTTCTGTGCAGTTAAAGAAAGCAATGTTAGTTTTAAGAGCTATTCAATTACAGTAGCTAGATAGTCAGGTCTGTGACACGTCACCTGCATAGTTATGAGTCATGTTGGCTGCACATATTTTGCCTTCTCCAGGTTTCTTAAATGCATTTAAATGCTTGAAAATGTTCATTGTTTGTAATTTAATTCAGGTAAACTGTCGAGTTCTATATTCATAACACATAAAGTGACATATTTCAAGCCTTTTCTTGTTTAACAGTTGATCAGTGCGGCTTATAGCTCAAAAAATCTTAAATCCAGAATCTCACATTAGAATATTTTATATATTACAGTTTCAGTAAATGACTTTTCAAACAACATCAACATTAAAAAAGGCTTTATAAGTGTCACTTTATGTGTAATATAAAATATGCGACAGTTTACATTTTTGAATTGAGTTATGAACACAAATGAACTTTTTTCCCAATATTCACATTTCTGGAGATGCACTAATAGTACTATACTATATAAATCTGCATTCAGGAGCAACTATAAATCATATGATGAGGAGATGAAGCAGTTCTTAAGATATCTCCAAATATCCTGTCAGATCCAGACTAATTGCTCCACTCTGGTAACAGTTCTTTGAAATCTGTCCACTTAAAGACAACAGCAGACAACATCAGCTACAGCTAATAATAGATCAGGTCCACGCTAAACAACAGACTGAGTTCAGTATGCTTTTCTCTGGAGGGACAGTTAGAAATATGCTTGTCTGGCAAGTGTTCAACCTAATCATTTCAGCAGAATAAGAAAAAACACACTTCTCTGCACTCTGTTGATCAAACTGATGAATGGCATCAATGTCAGCAAAATGCCCAAAATCCACTACCAGCATAACGAATATGGGCTTATCTAAGTCAGTTTAAAATGTTCTTGTGCATGTCAGCAATGTGTGACCCATAAAGAGTAGCACAGTGTTGTGTATGTAGGTCAGTCTGTCAGCGTGAACAACCCGCAGACAAGCAGCAATATCAGCCTGGATGTGTGGGAACTGGCAGGACAGCTAGGCCTCTACTGAGAGAGAGAGAGAGAGAGAGAGAGAGAGAGAGGAGGGGAGAGTTTAGCAGGAGGGATGAGAGGAAATGCATTTGGGTCAGCGTGCTCTTGGTAGGGTTTTAAATTGCATTCTGTTTGGGATTGTCAGGATATGAAAATGTGTACTATCACATAGCTTATATAGGATGTCACATTATCAAGGAGCCCCACACAAATATGTCATTATTATTGTCATTAGATAGATAGATAGATAGATAGATAGATAGATAGATAGATAGATAGATAGATAGATAGATAGATGGATAGATGGATAGATAGATAGATAGATGGATAGATGGATAGATAGAT
The DNA here is from genome assembly GCA_036984385.1 of Crenuchus spilurus. Classification (NCBI taxonomy): domain Eukaryota; kingdom Metazoa; phylum Chordata; class Actinopteri; order Characiformes; family Crenuchidae; genus Crenuchus; species Crenuchus spilurus. The sequence continues at coordinate 10,184 of BRDA01070248.1, forward strand.
AGATAGATAGATAGATAGATAGATAGATAGATAGATAGATAGATGGATAGATGGATAGATAGATAGATAGATAGATATATAGATAGATAGATAGATAGATAGATAGATAGATAGATGGATATATAGATAGATAGATAGATAGATAGATAGATAGATAGATAGATGGATAGATGGATAGATAGATAGATAGATAGATAGATAGATGGATAGATGGATAGATAGATAGATGGATAGATGGATAGATAGATAGATAGATAGATAGATAGATAGATAGATAGATAGATAGATAGATAGATAGATAGATGGATGGATGGATGGATGGATGGATGGATGGATGAATAGATAGATAGATAGATAGATAGACTGTAGTTGGTTTGTTGATGATTCATTATTAATCATAGCTGGACTATGATTAAATCCACAAACGATGCTCTTCTGTGGCAGAAGCTGAAGTAGGACAATGTAATTGCTGTTTTGGTGTCTCACACAAGTGCATTTATAGACTTTAGTTGTTAGTATGGCTCTTTACTCTCCACACAAAGTTTAGCACATATTTTGTGCAAGACATCATGGATATAGCAATATGGTGATATATATATATACACACACACATAATCACAGGATCTCACATTCATTGTGCTCTTAAACACAGTGTGTCTGTATCAGTCTGCCACTGAATGTGCTTATCTGCTTATTGACTGTTGTGTACACAGGATGTGAAATATTGTCCAATAGCTATGAGTTGAGTTAGTTGAGAGTCCTCTTCTGCCACATTCTCCAGAGTCCAGCTTGACTCCTACAAAAGAGCTCTGTTTATGGAGGTTTTGTTGATGCTGCTGCCCCAGCACACCATGGCATAGATTATAGCACTGTCTATATGAGAAGTACTTGGGTCTGCTCTGTGTTAGAGGTGTAGACCTGTATAAAGGGTGTGATGTTGTAAGAGGATATGAATCATATGAACTGCATGTCCTGGTGTTCTTCTATTGTCTTTGCCTGATGTGATGAAAGCTGGCTCATGAAGACTTAGAGAGTGTTGCTGAGCACTCAAGTGTGAACTGAGCACCACACAGCCTTTACATGATGACAAATAGTATACATGATGATAAAGGTGGCACAATGACAACATTAACGCCAGCTCACTGTGCACTGTTAGACTGTGAGAAAGTGACCAGTGTTTTGGTGTTTGGGGAGGTAAATGAAATGCCATGGTTAGACATTAGTCATCATGGCGCATACAAAGAGCCAGTGTAATCTAACAGCTCAGAGGTTTGCTGCTTGGCTCATCACAGTCAGAGGGAGGAGTAGAACAGAGGGCAGGTTTTTGATTGGCCGGATGGCAGAGGCATGTGAGGGTGACTGACACAGGAGTTGGCAGGTTGCACCCAATGCAGTACTGCAGCACACACCATCGATATGCATGACACTGCATCTCTAGGCTGAGAGAGAGAAAGAAAAGATATAGTAGGACAGCAGCTGATGGGTGGGGGTGGAGATAGACAGAAGGAGAAAGGTAAATTAAAGGATTTCTACACAAATCTGCTGTTTGGCTGGCTGCCACAGAAGCAGGATTTCAATATGACTGAGCATTGAGCCATCCAGGAGTTTGTATGCTGTTGCCATGCTACACAGCTGCAGACATCTACAGGCTCATATCAGTCTCAGACTCTCTCATGTCCACTCCTGCTGTCTCAGCCACACAAAGCCTCAGGCCAGACACTCTGCTACACAAGGAGTGACACTCATTAGTTGCAGCTCTTAGCTGATGAGTTTGCCTTTCACGACATGTTTAGTTAGCAAACACTTTAGCCAAATTTATAAACGCTCTTGTTATTAAACAAGACCTAGTTCCCTCTTTCTCACACACAGTGTAAGAGTGAACTCACATAAGTGGTGAATTACAGGGAACATATTATTGAAAATGAACCTTTCTTGTCTTTTTAAAACAATAATAGAAATGCTACGTTGTTAATTTTTTTAATGTACAATATATTTATGTATATCTGCCTGCACATGTATCCTGTCTTGTCCACCTTGTTGAAGGTATAAGTGGTGTTACAGCCTGGAGTGCTTTTTGAATGAGGCACAACAGAGAACAGCCAATCAGAAAACAGCTTGCTTACATATACAGGTTTAAAGGCACAGTAACCAAAAAAAAAACATTGTTTAATTTAAAAGTAAGATGAGAGGTTGAAAAATGTAAAAGCGTTATGACAGGTCCTGGTATATATTGTCAGGGATCAGTTGAGATATTGTGCATATACTGTATATGCCTGCATGTATGTTTGTATGTACAGTATGTATGCTTGTACAGTGAGAAAAATATGTATTTGAACACCCTGTGAATTTGCAAGTTCTCCCACTTAGAAATCATGGAGGGGTCTGAAATGTTCATCTTAGGTGCATGTCCACTGTGAGAGACATAATCTAAAAGAAAAAATCCAGAAATCACAATGTATGATTTTTTAATAATTTATTTGTGTGTTACTGCTGCAAATAAGTATTTGAACACCTGTGAAAATCAGTGTTAATATTTGGTACAGTAGCCTTTACAGAGGTCAAACGTTTCCTGTAGTTTTTCACCAGGTTTGCACACACTGCAGCAGGGATTGTGGCCCATTCCTCCACACAGATCTTCTCCAGATCAGTCAGGTTTCTGGGCTGGCGCTGAGAAACATGGAGTTTGAGCTCCCTCCAAACATTTTCTATAGGGTTTAGGTCTGGAGTCTGGCTAGGTCACTCCAGAACCTTGATATGCTTCTTACAGAGCCATTGCTTGGTTATCCTGGCTGTGTGCTTTGGGTCATTGTCAAGTTGGAAGACCCAGCCACAACCCATCTTCAATGCTCTAACTGAGGGAAGGAGGTTGTTCCACAAAATCTTGCAATACATGGCCCCGGTCATCCTCTCCTTAATACAGTACAGTCGTCCTGGCCCATGTGCAGAAAAACACCCCCAAAACATGATGCTTCCACCCCCATGCTTCACAGTAGGGATGGTGTTTTTGGGATGGTACTCAGCATTCTTCATCCTCCAAACATGGAATTAAGACCAAAAAGTTCTATTCAGGCCATTGACCAGCTCCTCCCATGTAGATCTGGGCTGATTCCTCACCTTTCTTAGGATTATTGATACACCACGAGGTGAGATCTTGCATGGAGCCCCAGTCAGAGGGAGATTGACAGTCATGTTTAGCTTCTTCCGTTTTCTAATAATTGCTCCAATAGTTGATCTTTTTTCACCAAGCTGCTTGGCAATTGCCCCGTAGCCCTTTTCAGCCTTGAGAAGGTTTACAATCTTGTCTCTGGTGTCTTTGGACAGCTCTTTGGTCTTAGCCATGTTAGTAGTTGGGAGTCTTCTGATTGTGTTTGGTGGGCAGGTGTCTTTATGCAGCTATTGACCTCAAACAGGTGCTTCTAATTTAGAATAATAAATGAAGTGGAGGTGGACTTTTTAGAGGCGGACTAACAGGTCTTTGATTGCCAGAATGTTTGCTGATTGGCAGGTGTTCAAATACTTATTTGCAGCAGTAACACACAAAGAAATTATTAAAAAATCATACATTGTGATTTCCAGATTTTTTCTTTTAGATTATGTCTCTCACAGTGGACATGCACCTAAGATGAAAATTTCAGACCCCTCCATGATTTCTAAGTGGGAGAACTTGCAAAGTCGCAGGGTGTTCAAATTCTTATTTTCCTCACTGTATGTATGTATGTATGTATGTATAATAATAATAATAATAACAATTATTATTATTATTATTATTATTATTATTATTATTATTATTATTATTATTAGTATTAGTATTAGTATTAGTATTAGTATTATTTCCCTGTCCTGGGTGTAACTAAAATAGTTTAAGTGCCCAGTAGAGGGGGAGGGGGACTCACCACAACCCTGACCAGCATTAAGCTGTTAAAAAAATGGATAGATAGATGGTGGATTATTATTATTACTCTCCATTCACCTATTATCTTCTGCTTAATGCTGATCAGGGTCACAGTGAGTCCCATACACCTTCACTGGGTGCAGGGCAGGGTACCAATCCATTGCTGGGCACACTTATACCTGGACAATTTAGAGTACCCAATTCACCTGACCTCCATGTTTTTGGGCTGTGGGAGGAAACCAGAGACCCCAGAGGAAACCCACTCAGGTACAAGCATGCTAACCACCAAGCCACCATGCTGCCCACTATTATTATTATTATTATTATTATTATTATTATTATTATTACCTACTTTTTGATGATATTTGAAATATCTGTTTCTTGCTGCACATCTGTTTTGAAAGTGCACTTGCAATGCTTTTATAGCTTGTCTCTCACATGCAAACATAAACGATGGTCAGGACATTCTTAGATGTTAGAAGTCACATAAATAGATGAGTAGCTCATGGCATGGTTTATTTCTTGTCTGATGAGCCCCTGTCTTCATGCTGCTGGTGCAGACCTTGTGATTTTTGCAGAATAGCAGACTGGAGCTCAGTCTCCATGGGAACTATAGAGGCTTGGCGGTGTGAACAAAGATAGCTCTCAGAAGAAATGCAGATAGATGGCCCCTCATTCAGTTATCCCTGTGAGCAAAGCATTAACACAGACCTCATCTGCTGCACACTCTTTTCATATGTCATGCAGCAAAATGCAAAGCACTGCCAAAAATATGTCTCAGACATCTATACCAGGCAAATGTTGTGGCAAATCCCCTGCTATTAATGATTATTAAAAGCTTAGCTGGCCTTGTGATAGTCTGCCTCTGTGAAAATAAATTGACTTTAGTCTTCAACAATGGATCCACAGCTGGGATGAGAGATAACTCAGGGTAGAGTAGCAGGGCTTTCTTACACACATGACCATGTACACAGTCCTGCCCATCATGTTTGTTTTAATGTAAAACATCAGTTCATTTTCACTGTCATCTAAAAGCCATGTATCTCCATTTATTTAACATTTTGTTACCTGTGTTGTGCCTTAAGGCAGAAAGAGCTCTTTAGACTGTGAATTTTTGATGATTACCTTTGTCTGACTTATTGAGCAAAATTTGTGCTGGTGGAGAGTAAATACCTGGACTAACATTCATAAGCTGACTTGTAGGAGGCAAACAAAACTGAACTAAAAAGCAGTGATACTGTCCTACCACACTTTCTAGCAAAGACGACTGAGTAAGTTTGTATGAGTTGTGTACACAGTAAATCTGCCAGTGTTAAATCAACACTATTAGAGTTAAATTAACACTGACAGTGTCAAAATGTAACACTCTCAGTGTTAATTTAACTCTAATAGTGTTAATTTAACACGGGCAGATTTACTGTGTATACACAGTCATATTATGTTTGAAATGACTTCAGTCCTGTAAATCAATGATGCCACCTGACAGTTTGCTGCATGTATAAATAAGCGAGCACACCAGTCAGTTGTAGCAGAGTGTAAAATTATTCTCTTGGGGAAAGTATGTGCTTTGACTGTCTAAATGGGCATCAGGTGAAGGGTGGTAGCATCTAGAAAACCTCAGGAAAAATAAGGAAATTGTTAATGATCACCATTGGTGAACGTTCCAAATCAAGGGCATTTATTCCCAGTATCAGGTAGGTAGGCTTGGATTTTTATGAGCAACCTGGGCAAAAATACCTTGTTGATGTTAGAGGTCAGGTTCAAGCTGATAGAAAGGCAACAGTAACTCATATATCCATTCATTACAACCAAGCATCTATGCCAATGTACAAACCGGATTCCAAAAAAGTTGGGACGCTATACAAATTGTGAATAAAAACTGAATGCAATGAAGTGTCAGTGTCTCTCTGAAGCCAAGATGGTAAGAGGATCACCAATTCCACCATTGTTGCGCAGAAATACCAGAATGGTGTTACCCAGCGTAAA
>BRDA01070253.1:0-11783 GCA_036984385.1 Crenuchus spilurus
GAATCTAAATGTCTGATACTGATTATGTAAAGCTGCTTTGTGACAATGTCCATTGTAAAAAGCGCTATATAAATAAATTTTGATTGATTGATTTTGATATATAGACCAAATAGGCATTTTCACACATTCCTGGGCTGCTAATCGTCCAGTTCCAGTGGAATGTCTGGAAATTACTAGGGGTGTGCATCTGTCCAATAAATGATGATCCGATATGTATCTCGATTCATGCGGTAGGATACGATTCAGAAACAATATATTTTAAATTGGACTGATTCGGTTCGATTCAATTGAGTAGGATTTTGATACAATTCATTCAGTATAACAGGGTAGGAAAAAAAACAAATTATTGCTTAAAACAGATAATTTTACATTGATTCAACATAAGTTAATACTAAGAATGTATCTCTGCTTATTTAAGCTCCTTTCACAAATATTTTTAAATATATTTTGATTATATATATATATATATATATATATATATATATATATATATATATATATATATATATATATATATCAGAGGTGGGGGACTCGACTCTCATGACGACTTGAGTCTGACTCGAGTAGCAATTTTGAGGACTTGAGATTGTTTGACTAACGCTGGTAAAAGACTCGACTTGACTTTGACTTGATCTTTATGACTTGAGACTTGACTTAGAATTGAGACAGATGACTCGAAAAGACTTGATTTTTTAATTAAAATATTTTCAATTTAAAAACAAAGTTAGATTACGTTAGAATATTTTATTTTGAAGAATGATCGGCTGATTTTACAGTGCATGTAGCACGTAGAACGCTAAACAGCAGCAATAACGAGCCGTTTTAGCACATGGAGCGAGGAGGAGACCAAATGTTTATTATAATTTTGGTCTGATGAAACGTCAGCTTAAAAACTAATGAAAATTCTGAACCATGCAGCTTATTTTCTGAGATAATGAGAGAGAAAGGATATAACAGGATGACAGAGCAACCTAAACTAATGAAACTGTGGCAGCTGTACAAGTATTTAAACAGGTCAGACGCACGTCCTTCTACAAACCAATCAGTGTGGAGTGTAGGAAGATGCACACCATGTAAGTGATGACAACAGTACGTGGGCATGTCATAATAAAAGTCCTTTCTGCGCTCACCAAAATGCAGTGTGAAAACAAACCTAACCGGACCAAATGTATACAAAATAACAAACAGACAAAATGTATTAAAAAAACCACACATGTAGTATTTGAATGCCTCATGCTATTGTTGTTATTTTGTTCTGTTCGTATCTATACTGTCTAGCAACATTGATATCTAGCATATATAAAGATTGCTTAAATTTGAAAGTTACATATTTCTTTATTGTTGTGGCAGAGATGTTTGCTAGTGTGGATATGAACTGGACAAAATAGCATGAATAGTATGTGGAACACTAAAAACATGTGAATGTTTTCATGGTTTGATGTAATGTCTTGTAATGTTTGTAATATTAACATTTCAGACATTGTTTTATAGGTAACAGGTTTACATTTCAGGCAATATGTTTTTATTTATTTTTATATACTTATTTTTATTTTATCTACTATTCAGTTGATGATGCAATACTTTTTTGTGCTGAGAGATGTTCATTAAGAAGCACCTTCGAGAGATGCATTAATAGGTTATGGAGAAATGGTGTGACCCTCTTGATGGGGGAAGTAAGCCATTAAGTTATATAATTGTATGTTTGAGGTATATTTGATGTTTAATATGTTTAGTTTATGTTGAAATAAAACTCAGTTTGTATACGACTGTCTATATTGATTTAAATGTGTAAACTGGGGTAGATAAGACCATATTTGTATGACTTGACTTGTGACTTCCTTGACTTATAGCAAGGACTCGACTTGACTTGCTTGCTTCTCACCACAGTGACTTGGGACTTGCTTGAGACTTGAAGGCGATGACTTGAGACTTGCTTGTGACTTGTATATATATATATATATATATATATATATATATATATATGAAAAGTAGTAAACCCTTTAAGGTTTCCAAGGTATGTTTAGTCTTGTTTCTAGGATAAAATCTCACAGTTATATAAGTGTTTTTTCAGAATTTCGTTAACATCCCTCTGGCAGGAAAGCCGAATCCAGAGGGTAATGACAGGCAAGATACTGTACCACTAAGGAAGCCACACAATGCAGCAGTAGCCAACACTGCCCTCAGTTGGGGGAAGAACCTAATATAGAACCTCATACTTGCTTTTTATTGTAAGTAGTTGTATGTGGCTTCACATGATCTCCGTTTTTACCATTATACGTTGACATTTACAACCTGTGTTAACAGTTTTCATCTTTAAAATGTTTCATTCAGTAAGCATTAGCTGTTTGTTTTAGTCAAACATACCTGACTGTATTGTGTTCAGAGCAGAGGGTCCACTTGCCTTTTAAATACAACCCACTGAGATTGAGTTCTCTGCACTTTGGTACAGATTAGTTTGGGTTTTATAGAGTAATGTAGAAGTAATGAGATTACTTTTCCCAGATAGTAATAAGTAATCCCATTACAGTTTTTGAGACGTAATCGGTAATTGGTAATGGATTACTTTCTTCAACCATGGTTGGATCTGAACTCTTCACAGTGGTAGATCTCCATGACCTGAGGATTGGGCACGCCTGCTTTATGGAGCCTCAAGGAACCCTTTTGTGAAGGATGCATCATTGAGGAGAATGGTTTGGTTGATGGAACCCAAAGGTTAGATATTCCTGCAGGAGCTTCTAGACATCCAGTAGTCCCTCAAGGCTTCTTGAGGCATTTACAATATATTTTCTTTGAGAGGTCCATTGGATATTCAAGGCACTTTTGGTTTTTACAGTGTAGATCCAGTCCTAAAAAACATTTCAATTGACTTTTCAAAGTTTTAAGACCCTAAACATGAGATAAATATCCATTGAGAGGTTTTGGAGAACATTAGACTGTCTGAATAACAGGGACAGCACAAGTCCAAGCAATGTAAAAGTCCCATTAAAGGTCCCAAACAGTCCTTAAGCTCTAAATGTGTATCTTAAAGTTTCTCTACATTCACTTTTTTATGTTCAAGAACTAAAAGCTACTGAAGATGGAACCTTTAGGAACACCTCCCCAGTGACAGGAAAGGTACTGACCCAGTGACCATCCAATATGTTTTACTCTGAGTGTACTTCCAAGCTGAGAACACTTCAGAGTCTTTTTTTTAAGCTTGTAAAAGCAAAACTAAATTTTTACATTTATATTCAAACAGCCTGTCCTCCAAACCTCACAACCTTCACTGAAAACAAAACCTCAATGAATCTTACATATTTACCCTTCAGTAAAATCAAAAGCACATTTGCTGGATGTTCTCCTATCTCTTTCAAACATCTTGTGTTTTCTCTTCTGTCACACCTTTTTCTTCTCCAAAGCATATAAACCAGAACCATACCTCACACTAGCTTTGCTTTCCCCGCTCTAAGACAAATCGGACCTTCAGCATCAGTATTCTTAACATTGTCAACAATCTACAGAGATGCTAACTCACTCAGCTCACTGTGAGGGCACTCATCATGTTCCTAAAGAATTCCACACATTTTTGGAAGGGCTGATGTGGGAAGAACTTTCATGAACTTTTACACTCTCATTTACAAAAATGCACCCACACTCTCAAAGGTTCTTCAGAGAACCAAACCAGGTTCTTCTGTGGCACTGCATCTGATTCAAAATTCTGTGGTTCAAGTCCCCATGTTTTCCCTGTGTTTGTGTGGACTCCAACGGTGACTTGGCTCTCTAAATTGTCTGTGAGTGTGTGTAATGCCCTGCCCTGTGCCCGGTGAATGGGAAAGGGACTCACCGTGACCCTGGTCAGAATTAAGCAGAAGATAATGGGTGGGTGGATGACATAAACCACTGTAACTACATAAATATTCATAATTACACACATAATATAATAGAACACCACAGAAATAAGGCTTCATAACACAGACATAATATAGGGCACATTTTAATGGCTCATAAAATGACTTGAGACCAGCATTATAAAGTGTTATAATATTAATAATATATTCCCAGTGACTGTTTCATCTTCATATTGTCTGTAAAGACAGATTATAAGTGTCTATCAGATGTTATGAGCACTTACAAAAGCATTTGTAAAAAGTTTTATGACACTCATCTAATTTTAAGAAGAGTTCACATTTGTGTTATATGATATGAATATTAAGTAATTATTGTAAATTCTTATGAAGCATTATGAAGGCTTTAGCTCTGCATATAATGCACTATGAAACATCATACTGAATGTAAAAAGTCACATCTGGACATTGCAAGCATATAAAATGTTTAGAAGTAATTTTATCTACTAGTGTCTCAGTCCAGTAGATAATTGTACTTGTTTTAAGCACTGTTTCTCAAAAAGCAAAATGATCAGAAACTTTTTGCTAATGACATGCATTTTACTAGATTAAATGGTTTAAAACATAATAGATTAAATAAGGTTATAATTAGAGATACACCAATATAGAATTTTGGCATTCAAAACAATAACCAATAATTAATAAATGATTGTGGCTGATTCAGATCATACTGAAAAACTAAAATAATCATTTAATAATTTACTACAAAATAATTTAATGTAAAATCACAATATGTTACAGCCATTAGTGGCCATTACAGCGACGAGCACAATGGCCAGACGGGGGTGCTGTGGTGTCTAGAAGAAGAAAATAAGCTAATAGTAGGACACAAAATGATTAGAATGATCAGCTACAACAACAGTTTATACATTTATCAGCCCATTATATATTAATTATAATATATATTCTGCATCACTAATATAAACAGACAGATGTATGGTGGTTTCACTTGCTGAGATATCTTAGTGCAGAGGCTCTGCAGCTTGTTTAGAACAGGGCTGAATGGTTGAAGGATAATTGCGTGGAGGTGCTCAGGCGTTTATCAGCATGCTTTAGAAAGTAGGGCAGAGGAGAGTGGGCAGCGGGGTCAGGGCGGCTCACTCAGAGTGTTGCCATATGTCGGACGCTAACGGTGCCAGAAGCGAACACGCTGAACACCACCCTAACCACCAACGCCTTGAGGGACGCAGAGATGGTCTAGAGCTAAACAGATGTGTGAGTGAAAGAGGGTCTGTTTCGCCTGAGTGTCTGCTACTCCCACAGCTGCCTGTAAAGGTGTAAGTATATCCAGTGCTGTGATCCAAGAGGGGATAGAGGGATCCATGCTGAAGTCATTTTGCCTCATTCAGTACTAAACATATATATTTATATTTACTGTGATCAACAGATGCTCTTACAAAATACAAAATAAAAACCCAAAAGATCTCCTCTCCTGTACCATACTGAGATAAAATGAGACTTTAACTTCTCAAATCTACTGCTCAGATGATAGTCCAGATCCCACATAATCGTCTGTCTCCTCTTGAGTGTAAATACATACATTGGCTAAATTAAGTCTGACATTGTGCTCTGATGTCAAACAAAACTCATGTTTAGACATCTCAATGTGTGCTCAACCATTTCTCATCCAGCACTAACAGTCCCAAAATAAAAATCCAAAAGATTTCTGTAGTTCTTTGTAGTAGAAACCAAATGAGATTTTAGCTTCTCAAATCTACTGCTCGGATGCTCAGCGAGAAATAGTCTCATATTGTTTGCAGATTTGCTTGGATAAAGCTCATGTTTACTAAAGATCTCAATAAGTGCTCAGTCATTTCTCATCCAGAAGAGTGATCTTAGTTCGGAAGCTGTGAATGACTATTATAAAAGAAGTATCTCATGTCTCATTTTTGTCTCACACTAAAACAGCTCCTAAAGTCTTGCGAGCCATCAAAGAGAAACATCTGAACAATGACAATGTAATAATACATTTGTGCAAGAGTAGCTGTCGGTGAACATTTCTAGCATGTATGCTTTCAGAGGAATATCATATTTCCACTCCTCCAACCATAAATTAACAGTTACGTCCTTGAGCATATCACAGTAACATGGATGGGCTACACCTGAATTTGCTTCTCACCCTGAACCGTTTCTCCTCACTCACTCTTTTTTTCCCTCCCTCTGCTTCTCACACTGACAGCATCTGGAATCGATTGCTGCAGAGAGTCACATGAAGCCGTAAAGTCCTCAAAGGGCCGCAGAACACACCAGGGGCAAAACGTCAAACAATGCCGGCCCGACCGTCTGCCAACGAACACAGCGGCTCTCCAGCCTGAGGGAAGAACAGGATGAGTAGAAGAGGATGAGAAGAACATCACTAGGGTAGCTTTAGCTAAAGATGAGCAGGATAAGAAGTGCACAGCAATGATAAGCAACCTAGGAACAAAACACTGGAATGTCCCTCATATGTCCACTCAGAGCTTTCAGTCCAAACAATTCTCAACTTTTAAAGGCAAAGATATTGACTCTAAAATATATATATATATATATATATATTACTGATCTCAAAGTGTAATAATGTACAGGAAGTGTAGGGGGCGATATAGCTTCTATTACTTCATTTAAAAAGTGCTCTATAATGTTCTATAATGTTGTTCATATGATCCACACAGTCATTCTGACAGACTGTAAAACTCTACAGGAAGTGTAGGGGGCGATATAACTTCTATTGTTTATGTAAAAAATGCTATATAATGTTCTATAATGTTCATATGATCCAGACAGTCATTCTGACATACTGTAATACTCTACAGGAAGTGTAGGGGGCAATATAACATCTATTGTTTCGTTTAAAACTCCCGCTGGCGGCATATTAACGAAATTGCACAAAACCTTAAAGGGTCTACTTTTCAAATATATATATAGCTTTAATCGAAGTATGTTTTGAGATATTTAGCAGAGACACATTTGTTAGAGCGAGTTAGACTGCACATTATTTTTCCACCAAAAGGCATGATCTGTCATTCATATGATAATGACATGGTAATTCCAGACATTCTATTGGTTGGATTATTGGCCGTGGGATGTGTGGAATGTGAAACAATTCAATGTAGGGTTAGTGGCTGAGTGAAAACAGTGTCACCTCACATTAGTTAAGCTTTATAAATAGAATCACATCCAATGTCTAAAAACTGTAATGAGCAGTGTGTAGCCAACACCTCTGTTTATTCAGTTCTGAGAATAACTGAGAATAAGGGAGTTTTTTTCACTATATATCAGCACATCTGAAAATAGGTCTTTGGAAAGTATAAGTTTAGAGCAGATTTAATCAAAATATAGATTTATGACACTCTTACTGTTTTGACACTGAACAAAGTTACTGAGTTTGTGCTGAACAAAAGCCTGTGTAACACTTTGGGGGAAAATAATTTTAGATGGGTGTAATTTGTGAAAATCAAGGCATGTCAGACTACATCAGACTGTTTGACATATCCTCAGACTCCAGAGGGTTTAAAAGTGCTCTATAATGTTCTATAATATTCACATGACTCATTCTGACATACTGTAATACTCTACAGGAACTGTAGGGGGACGGTTTTCTACCTCATTAATAAAATAGTACTCAATGAATTAATACATTATTGTAGAAGCAGTTCTATAAATATTGAATCTGTTCAACAGCAGAGAAAGTTTTGGTTGCTAACTGTTAGGTAACATCTTCGTTATATCAAAGGGTTAAATTAAACACCGATGCATGCATGTTCCTCTGTAGCGGCCTCGCCCTCAAGCCGCATTCATTAGGCTAATTCCCTGGATGCTAACGCTAATGATGTCTTCACTGCAGGTTTCAGTGCAGCCGATAATGTGATCCGGTCGTGTCACGATGACCTCATGACCATGAGTGAGGCCGTTGTCACCACGGTCCTTTTAGTGCTTGGGGGCGGAGGGGTGGATGGGGTGGCTGTCACATCACAGTAATGCTCTATTGATTCCCCATATCCGTTACACAGACCGAGAAGAGCCACTCAAACCCGATACGCTTTTAATAGGCCAGAAAGCTTCAAACAGTAAGGAGGTTTCAAAGGAGAAGGAGCTCGCTATAGCAGAAATGACAGACCCCCCCCCCCCCAACCCCGGCACAGAAACAAAACTGCACTTCTACAATTAAAGGTAAACGGAGGTACCACGAGTTTGTCTGACAAGTCCTGAGCATGCCTTCACGTTCTCCTCCCTCGCTCTCTCCCCCTCCACAAACACTCCCTCGTTTGATTTCTGAGGTATAAAAAATTGCGTTGGCTCGCGCGTGAGAGCAGAAATCTTTGTTGGATCTTTGTCAAACCAGCGCTTTATTGTTAACAAATGCTGCGTTTGATACTGGCTACACCAGGCAATCCTTCAATGTTTGTTTGTGCTGGAGGTGAAAACGACTTGCTAACACTGAGCGGAGAGAGTGAGAGAGAGTGAGAGAGAGAGAGAGAGAGAGAGAGAGAGAGAGAGAAGCTGCAGCAGAAATGGCTTTCTGTTCTTTAATGTCGTGCAGGAGTCAGCGATGCTTTTCCACTCATTAGAACAGCTTTGAAGTGCGGGAACGAAACCTGAGCTTCAGAAATCTGACAGAAAAGAAAATACCCGAGCCAAAAGTTTTCTCGCTTTTTTCCTACAACATCGCAAATCGCAGAAACAAATCCACATCCTATTGGAGCGTAATGGCTTTTTAAGTAACTCTATGAAAACATTTCTTTCAGTCCTGAGTGCTGCGCCGGGGCCTCTTTTGCATGACTTTCACATTTTTTGGCAGTGCGAGCTTGAAGAACTTGCAAGCGCTTGAAACTTTGGCATGAAGTTACCACAGACTGGACAGATCGCCTTCAAGAACAACATGCAGAAGAGCGACGATGCCCTGAAAATCTGCTCATTAGAACCAACAAGAAAGAGGGAATATTCACACTCGGCTCGTTACAATCATCAGTAGTGCACTACAGCCAGGAAAAGAGGCTCTGTGAGCTCTTCATCCTCTCAGCCTGGATGGATGAGATATTTAGCATTATGAGGAGGTTCTTCAGACGTTATCTCAATGACACAAAATGTAATGAAATGTCCAGGTTCTTTAGGGAACAGAACATGCTCCAAAATACTTTGCAATACAATAACCAAAAGGGTCTAGGATTTGGAACTCTGGTGATATATAAAAACAAACATACAGACAGACAGACTGACTGACTGACTGACTGATTGATTGATTGATAGGCAAGCAGACATACATACAGGTAGATAGATATATGGATAAGCAAAAAGAGACAGACGAATGCATGAATAAATGGATGGATGGCTGGATGGATATACAGTATATATATATATATATATATGGATGGATGGATGGATATATAAGCAAAAAGAGAGACGGATGCATGAATAAATGGATGGATGGATGAATATATAAGCAAAAAGAGACAGATGGCTGGATGGATGGATAGATAGATAAGAGTCACAGGGATGAATGGATACATAGAGATAGATGGATGGATGGATGGATGGATGGATAGATAGATAGGTACGCAAGTACACAGACAGACAGGTAGATAGATAAATGGATAAGCAAAAAGAGACAGGTGGATGGATGGATGGATGGATAGATGAAAGATTTACAGACAGATCCTGAGAGAAACTTCAGTACATGTTAGCATTCATATGGTTCTTTGAGTTGTCACAGTTCTATATATAACCACAGCTTTACTAAAGAACCCTTGAAGAACCCCTGTGAGGAAAATCCCCATTTCTACACACACACACACACACACACACGCGCGCGCGCGCACACACACACACACACACATATACACACACACACCCGTCAAAACTCTCTCATCAGCCTGTACTAAGCCCCCTTAAATCAGATAAGCCATTGGGGTGGCTGCAGCGGCCGATGGCTGCCCAGCGTCGGGCCGCACTTCAAAGCTTGAGGCCGCAGAGCGCCGGGCCTCGCTCGGCCTGATGTCATTATTGAAGTCTCTGGGCGTGATATCCGTAGAGTAATTTGCCATTGACAGGTTCAGAGCCTGCATCCTTCTCCCAGGAGGTTCACTCGCTTTGAAGCTATTTGGCCTTAAGCTGTGAATTATTCTTCGCAGACTCTTTCTACCTACAGAATTAATCCCCTCCTTCTTAACTATACACACACAGACACACACACACACACCATATACTGTATACATTGAGTTGGGTACTAAGAAGCTACATACACTCAAGTCCGATTCTTTGACTTTCCAGAGGACTGTTGTGATCTATTGTGAAGAACAAAGTTTGGTTCTCGACGTTCCTCAGCTGATTGAACATAATGAGGTACAGATTAACCAAAATTACTGATCACTGACAGCACATCATACTGCACTGTATCTGTAGATGTTCACCTGAGAAGATCCTACAAATCATCTCAACGCACTGTTATAGAGCTGCTGTTTATTACAGGCCACAACTGGATTTACAGACTAAGATTAAGATTACTGTTAGGTTTAGGTCAGGGTGAAGATTACCATCACAACAAGGATAAGGTAAGGGTTCGGATTAGACTTTGCATTGAGATTAAGGTTAAAGTTAGGGCCAGAGAGAAGGAATGAATTAGGTTTTGGGTTTAGATTAAAGATACAGTTGGGATTAGGGTTATGGTGAGGGTTAGGATTAGACTTTGGAGAGAGATTGAGGATATGTTAGGATTAGGCATAGATTGAGGCTGAGAATTAGGCTTAATTTGAGATTAAGGATACAGTTAGAATTGGGGCTAGGTTGAGGATTAGGATTGAGGTGAGAGTTTGGATTTTTCTTTTGGTTCAAGGTTAAGGTTAGATTAGGATTAGGGTCAGGGTGAGGGTAAGAAGTAGGTTTTAGGTTGAGATTAAGGATACGGTTGGAATTAGGGCTAAATTCAGGATTAGGAATAGACTTTGGAGTGGGGTTAAGGTGAGTGTTTGGACTTGGTTTTAGTTTGAGGTTTAGGATTAGGTTTTGGTTTGAGGTTAAGGTTAATATTAGGGCCAGAATGAGAGTTAGGTATACATTTTATGCTGAGATTAGCAATAGGGTTAGGATTGGTGACAGGTTGAGGATTAGGATTAGGCTTTGGGGTGAGGTTAAGGTGGGAGATTAGACTTGGTTTTGGTTTGAGGATAAGGTTAGGTTTAAGGTTAGGCTTTGGGATGAGGTCAAAGTTAGGATTAGGGCCAGAGTGAGGGTAAGGGATACGTTTTGGGGTGAGGTTAGGGTTAGGAGCTTTTTAGGTTAGGAGCAATCTTAGAGGGAATGGACTACATTTGGACTGAGGGGGAAAATGTACATTTCAGCCAAACTATGGCTTTAATTGTTACAGATAATCATCAGTTTCAGGCAGAGATGGCACTTTAGATTAATTTCCCAGTGCCTGTGAAACTCTTCGGTGGATTAGTTTGACCATACGGTCTCTCTAACTAGATAAGCTTAGCCTTATGCCTCGCTCTCTCTCTTTAGTGCTGAGTTAGCCGCTATGGTTGCAGAGCTGATCTCGCTCTGTGCTCTGTTTTCCTTCCCCATGCTGCGTCTGGTGGCATGGACCGGGCACACATGGCATCACAGCCAAGGGCTCATTTGTCTTGTGCCAGTGGTGCCATGTGGAGTGCTCTGGCACTGCACAGATGTCCGCTAAGTGCTGACACAGACTGAGGGATGGGCTGCGGCCGGCACAGCACAGAGCAAGCCACGGGTCAAGAAATGATGCAACGGGGGACAAGAAGTGGTGACTGGTCCACTCATCAGACCCTGTGGGTTTTAAAGCGAATGTTTAGTCAGATGTCTAAGTCCTCCAAATATAGTCACAATGTAAAATGACACCTTTGCAGATAAAATAATAAAAAATCTAGTAAAAGCTGTAGATTTTAATTTTAAAATTCTTAT
>BRDA01070259.1:0-10387 GCA_036984385.1 Crenuchus spilurus
ATTTTGAATCAACATATTTCTCCTTTAAAATGTTACATTTACTCAGATTAAACTTTTGATCTGTCATCTACGTTCTATTACGAATAAAATATTGAAAATTGCCATCTCCACATCATTGCATTCAGTTTTTATTCACAATTTGTATAGCGTGCCAACTTTTTTGTAATCCGGTTTGTAGATAATCTTGAAGGTAAAAACAACAGAGACTGACACATTATATTTTTTTCCAATTTTTCCAATTAAAGTTTCTTAGGAAATGATGACTCACCAACATAACACTTTTTCACAGAATTTGGAGGATAAGTGACATCTTTTGTCAGGACATATGGGCCTTTAATGGCTGTTTGGAGGCTGTGTCTGTCAGTCAATTTTTTCTCTTTCCTCGTACTACCTGGCCTGTTCCAAAGGGAATGGCTACCCTTTGCTGCCCTCTGGCCATGTGTCTTTTCTAGGCATTATATATAATCACTAAGACAGCAAAATTGTTGGCACATATGTAGTTACAGAACATTTTAAATAGACAAATACAAAGTAAAAGTTATGAAAATACCAAGTGCAAATACAGGTGTAAAATAAGTAGGCTTGTCCTAAAAAGTCAAGAATTGTTTTGTTTTATAAATTATTTTAAAGTGTTATAAAGCACAGGGAATTTCACTGCTACACTGACAGAAAGCATACTTAAGTGACAACCTAACAACCGCTCAACCCAATTGATAACAGGAGACTGCAGCAGTGCTGCTTTCTTTCTCAATGCCTTCTGCAAAGCAGAGTGAGTTATGAAATTGGCCATTTAGTGTGTTCATGGGATGCGATAAATATGGCATGCATGCTATTTTATATTAACAAAATAGTGTATTTATTAGCAAATGCTGTGGACAGCCTGATTGACACATTGTACATAAGTATAAAACTATAAACTTCCAAAAAGTACATTTGCAAACAAACGTAACACTATACACAAAAATAAACTAAATCACATTTCTGTACATCCTCACACTTCACTAAATTTATTCTATTACCACATGTATATAAAGCAGTGATGCTACCTCTCATCAAGGAGATCTACCTGAGCTTCAACACCAAGAAAAAACACTGCTGGTCAAACAAGAAGCAAAAAAGAGTCTATGCATTGTCGTGTAGGTTTGCAACTTTTAGAAAGAGAGAGGTTAATGTCCATTAATGCTTGGCAGCACTACATTAAAAACAGGTATGATTTTGTACTGGAAGTCACATGGGCTCAGGACAACTTCCAGAAATCATTATTGGTGAACAGAGCTCTCCATGCAATCCACAAACTTTTGAGTTACTGTTTCTTACTGTGGAGTAGCTAGACTGCTCTAATGCTACATTAGACAAGAATGGGACAACAGTCCTTTCCAAAACAATACAATTGGTCTCCTCACTTCCCAGATGTTTACATACTGTTGTTAAGAGTAGAGACGATGTTACACAATGGCCATGTCCCAATTTTTTTGAAATGTGTTACTGCCATCAACTTCTAAATTAGCTGAAATGTCTCGCTTTCAACATCTGATATGTGTTCTATATTATATTGTGAATGAAATATGAGTCTGTGAGATTTGCAGATCATTGCATTTTTTTTTTACTTTGCATGTTTTTATTTACATTTATTTACATTTTACACAGTTTCACAACTTTAAATAAAAAATTGTAAATAAAAGAACAGATGTGAGATTAGTTTTTTGCGGGGAATAACTGCAAGCTAGTTAAGTTGATCTGATAACAAAACAAAAGGTTGTTTTTGCTCTTAGAAAGAATGCTTCTTGTTTAGCAATGCACACTCTATCTTTGCTGCCCACAGTGGTCAGTGTATCCTGTTTGCACAATGTCTTTGGTGTCTGACATCACAGCACCTCTTTAGTTATTACCCCACAAGGCACCAAGACGGATGGTGCAATAAAGAACTCAACAGAATCTTCCTTCCATAGGAGTCTGTGGTTTGTGGTACATGTAGTATGTGTATTTTTTGTGTTGGTGAGGTTGTTTGTGTGTGTGTGTGTGGTTAGTTGGAAGAAGAAGAAGATAAAAATGAGTCAAAAATGTTGAAGTGAAATGAGAAGTGAGGAGCAGTTTGAGGTTTTACCAGCTGATGGAAGATGGTTGTATTACTGATGTTTTATGGCAACATGCAGGCGTATTACTGAAATATTTTCTTTTTTATATAGTTATCGTTTTTATTGACAACTTTACACAAACTAGGATAAGTTAAGTAACATGTATAAATTAAAAGGGTATGTGTGAGCAAATGGAGAAAATGTGTTAAATTTATACAGGAAAATAAGAAAGTTTAAGATTGAAAAACTACAGCAATGTATTCAGAATTCAATTATTTCTGATTTTGGAATCTATGAAAGGTGACTCATTGGACCCGTTCTACAAGCATTCTGAATTATTGGTCATGTTTACCAGGTTCATAGCAAGTTAGAGGGCAGCTGTGGCCTGGTGGTTAGGGATCTGATTTTGTGACCGGAAGGTCGCTGGTTTGATCCCCGGACAGGTCATGACTGAAGTGCACTTGAGTAAGACACCTAACCCCCAACTGTTCCTCAGATACAGTGGTTATGGCAGGATGTGGGCACATGTTCTCACAGCCCGAAGCAGTGGGCAGCCACAGTCTCACAGTATGTTCACTAGTGTGTGTGTTTCATTGCACAGATGACTTATATGCGGAGGTCAAATTTCATTGTATGCAAATCACATCGGCAAAAAGTTTAGTCTAATCTAATTCTAAACCAAGCAAAGCACAGCTCATTCAAGCTTATACCATAACCAGCCAAATATTAGGGACACTGAGGTGAAGGGGAAAAAGGAGCTGCATGTCTAGAATCTTTGGTCTTTTGAATTAATTCATCTTAGATCCATCATATGTCAATCACTAGTCACAGAGTACATAATGGATTTAATGGACATTTGCTCAGAGTTCTCATTAAAACACCTCACAGCTACTCACACACCATGTGGTATTACACAGACACAGGACAACAAATTTGGCAACAGATTACTTAACAAGCTAACATCTCATTCCCATCTCTCTGTCTGGTAGTAGACGTAGGAGACATCTATTTCTGCAACTTCCTTCACTGTCAATAAAGGTCTGCCTTTCCGTCTGTCTGTCCATTAAATAAAAATCTTATCTTCATAAATTCTTATAAATCAAGCACTATCATCAATACAATACAATTGTACAAAAGACCACCTGCTCTAGTGATCCCAAATACTCCCATGAGTACTGATATGCACTCAGCACTCGATATCGAAATGTTAATACTTAGTACTAGTAAATACTACAGTAGTACAACTCAATTTTTTTTTTCGCATTTGTACTTTTCCACTATTGTAAGTCGCTTTGGATAAAAGTGTCCGCTAAATGCAATGTAATGTAATGTAATGTAATGTAATTGATTGACAATTGATGACATATGCCAGTGGTACCCCTAACAGTTACCATTATCCAAAAAAAAAAAAAAAAACTAAACTAATCAAGCAAAACAAAGTCTTCTCTTTCCAGTGACCCCTCAACTGACTTGTCAAAGTATCAACAGTCTTCCAAAGAAGAAGGGGGGAAGGATGGTGGTGGCTCAATAAAAGTCAATTGAGTGTAGCATTTCAAACACAATTTAATGGTAACCAGACAAGCACTACCATATGAATATAATAAAAGCTATAAATTCTATGGAATAAATATCTTTCTATAAGCAATATAAGCTTTTATCAGTTTTATTTTATTTTTCTCCTTGTGTCAGTCACTTAGATTTTTGCTCCTAAAAATTTAAGAAAGCAGAAATGATGCCCAACTTAAACACACATTGTAGCTTATTTTCTATTTCTTTAATTTTTAAAAAGAGTTATTTGGTTATTTTATTATAACACCGTTTTAAAGTATAAATAATTCAGTCTCTTCTAAATGGGTGCTTTGTTTTTGATTTTTCCTGACCAAATATAATCTTTTTTTTTTCTTATTCTTACGTACAAAATCATATTAGTGGGCTAGATGGCAATGACACTTAGGCCCTGATATGTATGGAAAAGATACTAATAACTATTGCAAGACAATCAGTCTAACCCAGGGTTGCCCAATCCTGTCCTGGAGATTTACCAACATGCGGTGTGTTTCCTGAAAGCAATTGTACTTAGCAATTTACGAACAACTTTAAGAATGACGTAACTTTAAGAACGCGATTTTCTGGCTGTTTCGCAAAAGTCTTCTTATCTTCCAAACTTACGAACGAGTCCCTAAGTAGCACTTATTTGACTCCACTCTCATGTCTGCGTCAAATAGGCTCGGCCAGTCAAAAACTGAACCACCGATTTATATACAATTCTTCATTATTAAGCCACAAAAGTATCGTTATGTAAACAATAATTATAAAACCAAACATCAAAAAAGTATTTACACTACATACATGCAAAAAAATTAATTAAAACATTTCACTTGCAGTTGCTGTCCATCGCATTCCAAGCCTACCTATAAATAGGCAAATCCTCTTGGTTACCTGTCCATGATTAATCAGTGAATTTGATTGGTTAAGAGGTGACAAGCTTAGTAGGCCAATTTGTAACCATTGCTTGGGACACAATATATTAATTTGCTACTACAACTGTTACACTGGAAAAAAAAACCCATTCCATTTATATAATTATATGTGTATATCAATAAATAATATATTGCACTTTAAGCAATCTTAGTTTTTTTATTTCATTAAAACAATAATTTCAACTTAATAAGTACATGTATGTGCAGTATTGAACTAAGGACGCTGGCTCTAATTTACGTGACGCAATTACGCTTTCAAATGAAAATTTAAATGTTCATGAATTTGTGTGCTGAGTGTTGCGTTTGTCAAAGGATGATCAGCGGCCTCTTTCATTTTTCACACAGAACTGCATGTGAACTTCAAGTTAAGAATAACTTGGTGAGTTACGAGAGGGTCAGACCACTTGTAGATTTATGAATGAATTTAAGTACGATGTGGGTTACGAAGGCTTTCGGGAAACACTCGTAAATTTAAGAATGTTCGTAAGTACGAGGTTACGAAGTACTTAGCGTTAAGAACGTTTTTGGGAAACGCACCCCTGCGGAGTCCAAATGCATCACTTTGATATTCAGATGTCCCTGAAGGTTTTCATTCTTAGGATCAGGTGTGTTAGATTAAGAATTAAGGTGTGTTAAATTAAGACTTCCGGTGTGTGTGAGATTAAGACTTAAGTTATACTTTGAAGATTAAGACTTAAGGTTTGTTAGATTAAGCCTTAAATTATACTCTGAAGATTAAGACTTAAGGTGTGTTAGATTAAGACTTAAGTTATACTCTGAAGGGAGGTAGGTCAGGACCAGGATTGGGCACCCCTACCCTAACCTATTCTTGAAGTTACAAGTTGTAATAGCAGTATAACTGAACCTGGACTTCCAGGACTGTGTAAAGATAAAAGAACTGATTGTTCCTCAGCAGATATAAAGTTTGTGTGTTTGTGTGAGTCTAGTACTGAAAAAACCTTCACTGGAAACACAATAAAGCAGTGTAGTAAAAATTTTCTGTTATAATTATCTATCTAGAACATGTAATAATTTTGAAAGCACACTTCTTCCATTCCCTTAGTTCCCCTAACTCAATACATTCACTTCCTATTGTGCAATGGTTAAACATTGAACATTTGTCCCTAGGGTGTTGATTCCAGTCATTGTATTACACTATCTCCCCCTCTCTCTCTCTCTCTCTCTCTCTCTCTCTCTCTCTCTCTCTCTCTCTCTCTCTCTCTCTCTCTCTTTCTCTCTTTCTCTCTGTCTCTCTGTCTAACTCTCACTCTGCTCTATGATCATATGAACATATATTAAAAAACTATTTTGTATACCCCCCACTCACACATTTGCACGGATACCAGTGCATCACAGAAGCTGACTGTACTGTCCTCTGACAGTGCAGGTCATGTGATTTCTCCGACTCAGAGGAGCTAATTGCTCCACCAGTGTAGTTACCAGAAGTTCTTCCCAGCATCTTAAAGCCTCTAATCAACAACAGCCTGCCAGCCTAATGCACAGTCATAAGAATTTTACTTAACTGTTCTCAATAAACAAGCAGTAGTCTGTTTTAAAAGATCTGGCTTGATTTCACGCCAAACCACAGTGCTAATACGCGCTTTCCGTAATGAAATTTGAAGATCCATGACATCACTTATGGAGAGTAAACTGCTCTGATTCAGTGTTTGGAGCTTTATGTAAATGAATGCAAGAAAGTAAAAAAAAGTGTCAATGTTTTGTTTTAAAAAATATATTAAACTATATTCAACATATGTTTATGTTCAGTATGTTGTAGCCATGCCAACTACCAGAGTTGCTAGGAATTTTTTAGAATGCTTAAGACAACATAATAGCTTCCAATAACAGATGAAATACCTTCAAACATAAAAAACAAACATAAAAAGTAAAAACATTGAAATTGGTCACCTGTAAAAAAAAAGGAGGTGATCAGATTCATAGTTGATGTTCTTCACTTTTTATACTTTTTAAAAAAATAAAAGTACTTACACACATGTTGGTATTTTCCACTTCACATGGAAAAATATATGTTGAGCGGCCCCTTTTTGTGATAAATGATTATGCTGTGCCCTCTAGAACAAGACAAATTGATCGTCTTTGTCTTAATGAGTCCCCTTGGTTGCTTTTCCAAGAGAAAGCGTACATTAAGTATCCTCTATTGGACCCCTACTAGACAGTGTCCCTCAGTAGAGAAAATGTGATGCAGCACTGTATAGGGTTCACCTACGATTGCACTTGATGAAGTTCCCGGGTAGGTGCCCCTCTAATTGGGATGTGCCCTTCTAGTGGGAAAAAATTGCCCATTTTATTTTTTCGCCCCTGCCACTGGTGAGAGCCTTAATACATATGAGCCTCAGTAGAAAAGGTTACTTTAAAAGTGTAATTTACTACAGATTACAGAATACTTACATATAATTTATTCTGTTAGATTACTCACAATGAGTCATGTATTGTAATGTATGTCTTACAAATGGGGAAGGAATTCAAAGCATTGAAAACTTTAATAACTAAGTAATCAGTGTGCTGCAAATTGCATTTGTAAATGCTGCATTTACAAAGGCATGTGTTCTGTAATCTGTAGTGAAATGTGTGAAGGAACACATTTAAATATTTTTGTGAATGGTCTCCAATGAAAGATTTTTGTTCTAGGACTTTCAAATCAAGAAATGTTTAGTATTCTCTATTAGGATACTCAGCTTATGTCTTTAGCTGGTAAAAAGGCAACAATTCTCCATGGAGAACTTCTAAATGGCTCCACTTGCACTTCCACATACTATCTACAGGTGGCAGTCTATGCTCAGGACATTCTTCACTTGACATTCACTCTGGACAGGAAGCAGATTAATGTGTCTGTCTAAAATCCAAACTCTTAACAAATATAAACCAGACAGTACATGATGGGCCCACTGACACTTTCCAGGCCTGCTTTTCCAAATAAATTCCTAATTCTTCCCTAGGGCAATAAAGTAGGGGATTGCTAGGGTGACTAAGCCACTGAATCACCATTACAGCATGATGCACTGGATGTGAAGTTACTTGGCTATGGAAAAGCAATGTTTTCCACAACTGCAGATGATGGAATCACACATCTAAAGAATTCCCTACATTATGGGCCATGCAGTGAGTCTGCATTTTTCCGGTAACATGACTCATCAGGGTAGTCTTCAACCAAACAACCTGTATTTTCATTTCAGCATACAGAATCATGATGATAACAGCTGTTTCACTCTTATTTTACAATTATCATTTGCATTTTTAGTTTTTATATGACATTGTAAATCCAAGGCAGTTATTCACTTTACAGTAAAACTCAGTAATTTGATGCAAATGCTTTGGGAACTTTTTTCTCTCCCCATTTACTGTTGTTTGCCAACCACAAGAGGAAATCCACCAGCACACACACAACAGTGTGGTCGAATTGGTTGTGTCTGTATTCATATCAACCACCATGGCTTTACTATGAGGCTTTGGTTAACCATACTATAAACCGTATTGTGTCTGTGACTCAACCACAGGGCAAGTGATGTGACCACAACATCAAACTTATCCTCAAGAGCTGGGATCTGAGTTCGCTACTGTAATGTCTTGCTTGTGTCTACTGTCTGCAGTTTTTCTATGAATTCATCTGTGATTCGATTTCTGTTACCCATCCAGAGTCTTAAATGGGCATTATATAGTGGTTCTAAAATATTATTGTCAACATTTGTAAACATTGCAACATTTTCTAAATGAAAACAACCATTCTTGAAAATAGTGCCCTGGTTTTCTAAACAGTGGTTTTCTAAACTACTTGTACATTTCCCAAAATTAGAACATACAAAATCTAAAGTGTGTCACACAACGTAATTCAAAATGTCATAGATTTTGTATTTGTTACATAGAAATTGACATATTACCAGCCTGTTGTTTGAATAGTAATTTACTCAAACTCTAAATGAAACATTTAATAATTTGAGATTTTAGATTATGAACAACATTATGTTTCAAATTATGAACAACAATTAATTTTCACAATATTTTAATCTTTTGACCTGGTGCTATATTATTATGAATGTTGTCTGCAGAACTTCCCAGAATGTAACTTTAATTAAAAGTTTTTATATTTGCTAAAATAGTATGTCCATTTTTTTTATTATTATTTTATTATAATTTATTATTTTTCAAGTGTAGTTTATAGTGAACAAATTACATTGTAAAAGTTGTTCATTATGGCTGAAATTATTAAGTGTACTTGTTATATGTAATAAACCATAAAGCTGTACAGAGTTGTTACTGATTTTACTACAGTTAAAGAGATCAGACTTTCTACTTTGTGTATAATGTGTTATTGTATCATATTTAGGAGGTTTCTTAAAATGACTTATTGTTTTCAAAAGAACCTTATAAGTAGGATTATTCAAAAACAACAACAGTACATAAGATTCCTGGAGACACTTTTCAGGGTTCTCTAGTGCCAGGAACTGTGTGGTTTTACACTTTAGGAGATCCTGACAACCTACTGATAACATCATATAATCTGCATATTGCTACTCTTTGGACAAAGCCTTGTGTCTCTTTTTTTCACTTTTTGCACTTTTCTAGTTTGAAGGTGCTAACCAGACTTTATATTCTGTGAACATTTCATGACCACTGGATTAATAGAAATACAACAAAATGACTTGAAAAATAAATTGTATTGCATTGACTGCCATTAAATGTTGAGATTGTTTTGACCTTCTCCTGTAAAGTTATCAGTTTTAAGATACAAGGTTTTGTTCTGACAGCAACAATATATAATCTTACCACTGAAAAATAAAAAATGGAAGACATATTGAAACAGTGTTTGACATTGACAGCATTAGCAATGTTGCAAAAAATAAATAAAAAATGACAACACAAAATGACCACATTGTACCTGAACATCTTTACATTGGTTAACTATTCTTATTGACATACCTTTGGCCAAATAAAGTTGGCAGTGAATTTGAGACATAACATGGATGATATTTTTTCTTCTGTCTCTTTGGAAGACTAAGCTCTAATAGTTAAACACTGAGTCACAGGCAGACTTCGTCTCACAGACATCACCTCATCTCAGTGCCATTGCATGTGTCTGAAAATGATGGAGCAGACAGATAGTGAATTTTCTGGTTGATCAAGACCATGTGGATTTAAATTATATTGTGCCAGTTAATGCTGACTGTGCTCTTTTTTAAATCATTTATCTGTATGTATTGTGTGTGTGTGTGTGTGTGCGTGTGTGTGTGTGTGTGTGTGTGTGTGAGAGAGAGAGAGAGAGAGAGAGAGAGAGAGAGAGTGAGAGAGAGAGAGAGAGAAAAGGATCCGTATTTGTTCCATGGTAATTCCACATCGTTGGTAGCAAAACCTGTTTACATCTTCACATTTTTTATAAGCTGTTTCCCACAAGCTAAGGATAAGGTTTAGGTTTAGGGTTAGGTTAGGGTAAGATTTATGGTTAGGGTAAGAGTTAGGCTTAGGGTAAGGTTTACTGTTAAGGTAAAGGTTAAGGTATGGTTTAGGTTAAGGTTTAGTGTTAAAGTAAAGGTTAGGGTATGAGTTAGGTTAAGGTTTAGTGTTAAATTAAAGCTTAGGGTATGAGTTAGGTTAAGGTTTAGTGTTAAAGTAAAGGTTAGGGTATGAGTTAGGTTAAGGTTTAGTGTTAAAGGAAAGGTTAGGGTATGGGTTAGGTTAAGGTTTAGTGTTAAAGTAAAGGTTAGGGTATGAGTTAGGTTAAGGGTTAGTGTTAAAGTAAAGGTTAGGGTATGAGTTAGGTTAAGGTTTAGTGTTAAAGTAAAGGTTAGGGTATGGGTTAGGTTAAGGTTTAGTGTTAAA
>BRDA01070261.1:0-27311 GCA_036984385.1 Crenuchus spilurus
TGTACTGTGCACTGATACATTATACAACACTTCCTCCTGTACTGTGCACTGATACATTATACACTGATCACTGCACAATTCTCAGGGTGAAATAATTCTGTGTTTACGCGGATAACTGAGGGTTTTAACGTATCACTGCAGCCGCAGGCGACCAATGGAGACGGCTGGAGGGGCGCCGGCCTCCACTCCTACAGCCGTAGATATTAGTCATCAGACATTAACACACGTCTACCTGCACTGTAATCATACATCTGACTTTTTCACGCAGACTGAGGTATTTAATCCAAATTTCATCACCAGATCACTGTGGTGACAGGGTCAAGGGTGGCTAAGATGCAGACATTACATCACTACGTTGTCGTAGTAGACGGCCCAAGCTGACCCAAGAAACTATGAGCACCTGTGGTGATAAAATGGATGAGTGTATAGACATGGTTTTAATGTTCTGGCTAACTGTAGATGTACTCATTGTCTTGTATTTCATTATTATTTCTATAATGTAATACAGTAGAGAGCTTAAAGAAGGTGTAGTCCCTTAAAAAAAGCGTTGCAGTCAGAAGCATTTCTCTCCCACAAAAAATCAAATTGTGACCTTTGAGGGTTTCTTTGCTCTCTGAGAAACTTGTGGCCAGAGCAAAATCAATAGGGAGCTGCGGAGAGACAGGATTAGCGCCGGCCAAATTGATTATTCCATTTCATTTTCATCTTGATTTGAGATGGCTCAGCAACTTAAGCGCTCATGCAGATGAGGGCCTGGCCACATCACCGCTCTAGAGTGTATCTAAAACCTGACTACATACTTTACAGTCCCAATACATTCATTTACAGCATGAAATCAGAAAACGCCTACAGCGCTGATTAGACACGGCTCGTAACGAGGAGAGACGAGGAGACGGTGTCCGTCCAGTCTTCACCACACACACGCACAGGTTTGCAAGGTCACAGTGCCTGGCTATTTATCATCCCTGTATTATTCAGGTGTGCAGGCAGTGTGAATGTGACACTCAAAGGTGGCGTCGGAGAGCGACGTGGCGTGGAAGCCGACTGGGGGAAGCCAGACGTGTGCTCGGCTTTCTCCCCCAACGATTAAGCACTCACATATCTGCTGGAGCTGAAAGCCAAACATGACCTGAAAAGCCCGCTTCTGCTCGGCCGTGGCCTGTTCCTCGTGCTACGGGAGATCCCAAACCATCCATCAATCCATAGGTCAACGTGACAACAGTGTGCCATTTAGCAAGCCAGCGAGAGCTAAAAAAAATAAAGTACAACAAACTGAGAGTGGTAAGAAAGAGCAGGCATTTCTCACCTACTGCAGGAGTACCATTCTTCTCCCTTCTGTTCGGCTGGAAGACAGGAAGAAATATGGCTTCGTAGGCCTATCAAGGGAAATGTTCAAATGACCGAGTACTTCATCTGCCTTTGACTGAGCAGAAACACTTTCCCTGATATCGCAGGGAAGGTAAACTTTTGAACAACTTTGGGAAAGCTTCATTTGCCATATTAACAGCAGAGGGTCCAGTGCAACTGGATTGGACGTAACCCAATCACATCGAGAGTCCTTCAAAGCAGATTAATTTCACTTAGTTTTCATTTGCATTCACTTGAACAAGGTTTGCTTGTGTTGGAACAAAGTTTAGGCAAAAAAATGTGCTCATATATGGAATACAACGCCGTGCTAAAGAGCTGTATATCAGGAGTTATTAAATCAACCGGCTCCTGAATCTGCAGGTAAAATAATGAAGCACTTAGAGACTTCCGTGTGCTTCACTGGGCCTTACCTGATCTGTGGCACCATGGGAGCACCAATCTACTGCATATTAGGGGAGCTGGATTAATCCTGGCCTGTCTAAGAGCTTGCTTCAAATGGGAGGGAGTCCTCTGTGACACCCTGCTTTCGCTTTCTCGCCCCTCTTAACGCACACGCCTTTTTAATTAATTCCGTCTGAGGGAAGCGTCCGTGGCTGTCACTAATTTGGTGCAAAACTTTCCTGGTTTGCTCCCCAGACCCTGCTAGTGCTTCTTCCCTCCAAGCAAGCACCACAGAGGATCTCTGGCTCGTGCAACTCTGCAGCTCTAATGGGCTTTTACAAAAGTGACATCTAATCAAGCCTTCAAATACAACAGCAACCTTAATGAATCAGTATGGACACCACACACCAGGATTATGGACCAGACAGCCAGACAGCAAAGAGGAAGAGGCTCCGGAGAAAGAAAGAAGTGAATCATGACCGACTCTAATGAAAGAGGCTCATATGGTCAAAGGAACCTTTGTGATATTCCTGTGTGAATCCGCTGATTGAATTTGACCCTTCTGACGAGTCTTCATCCTTGAAAAGGAAAACTTTGATGTAACTCTAAGGCATCTTCAGCTCTTGAGTCCAGTATCCGGTTCTGGATTTTATAGTCACTGGTGGTCAATTGAACTGTTGATGACATACCTAGTAGTGATTGCAAAATCCCAGACTGGAATATGGATTTGGATTTGAAGACCAGTACCAGCTTGTATAATACATCTTAAGTGAATTTGGGCTGCAAGTTTTCCCGTTATCTTAATAGAGCTCTGTAAGAACCTCTTCAAAGTCATTTTTACATCGAAAAAACTCCACAACTGTAAATCAAGCATTAAACACTATTTTGGGGCCTGACATGGCCTGGTTGTTAAGGACCCAGCCTTGTGACCAGAAGTTCAAGCCCCAATCAGGACCTGATTGAAGTCCCCTTGAACCCCCCAAACTCCTACTTTGGTGCTGTGAATAGGGGTCGCCTATGCCTGCAAGCACACTCAAAAAATAGACAATGGGTGTAGATACAAGGACGTGGTCAAATTTTCTGATATAACTGTGTATAAGATATATTGATCAAAATACTTATTAGCGAGCCCCGAGTGGCTCAGCGGGCAAAGACGCTACCACTATGACCCGAGGATCGCGAGTTCAAATCCCGTTCATGCTGTTTGCCATCAACAGCCGGGGCCCAAGACAGCAAAAATTTGGCAGTGCTCTCTCTGGGCAGGTAGATGGCGCTCTCACTCTCTCTATCACTCTCACATTACAATGTCCGCTGGCTCAGGCGTCTACTGATTGGCCCAATCGGAGCTGGGGACCCTGTGTGCCTTCCTCTGAGCGCGTTAGGCTCTCCAGTGACGGTGTATCAGCGGTGGTTCGAAAAAGAGGAGGTGGCTGCATCACACGCAACGGAGGAGGCTTGT
This sequence comes from Crenuchus spilurus, assembly GCA_036984385.1. Taxonomy (NCBI): domain Eukaryota; kingdom Metazoa; phylum Chordata; class Actinopteri; order Characiformes; family Crenuchidae; genus Crenuchus; species Crenuchus spilurus. The sequence goes on from BRDA01070261.1 coordinate 3,209, forward strand.
GCTTGCTTGCACCCTCCTAGAGTCAGGGACATTACAAAGTGATGGGGAGAGTCCTAACAGAGGGGATGGGTTAATTGGCTACCACTATATTGGGAAGGGGATAAAAAATTGGCAAAAACCTAGAAATAAATTATAAAAAATAAATAAATAATAAAATTATTACTTCTTAGCTACTTATTAGCTAATTACTTAAATTGCAAAAGTCTATTACATTAAACATCAGCAACATTAAGCTAGATCTCCTGCTCTGTAGTACGGGGTTCTGCAACTCCAGTCCTGGAGAGCTGCTGTCCAGCACAGTTTGCAGTTTTCTGTGAAAAACACACTACTAATGAACTGCTGCACTGAATAAGGTGTGTGAGCAGGGACAGTGGCTGTCCAGGACTGGAGCTGCAGACCTCTGCTCTAGTAGCACTTCAGCCAACAAATATTTCTGTAATCAAATAACTTCTACTGTTTATGACTCAGTTATTTGACTTGTGCCACTTCTTTGCACTTTGCTGGTCATTCAGATGGCCTGACTCAATGTCCACAGGTGTTCTCATATTTGAACATTTTCCAACAAAGCCAAAAACTGTTGGATTCGAATCCCCATTTTGGAGTGTCCATGTTGTTTCTGTGTATGCATGTTTCCTGCGGGGTCTCCGGTTTCCTCCCACTGTCCAAAAACATGGAAGTAAATTGGGTACTTTAACTGTGTGTGTATGCATGTGCCAAACGATGGATTGGCGCTGGGTTTAGCTAAGACAGTGTAATGCCCTGCCCTGCACCCAGAAAGGATAGAGGACTCACCATGACCCTGTCCAGGATTATTCAAGAGTCAATGGTTGAAACAACAGCCATATCGCCCTCTATGCTTCCTGTAGTGTACTGCAATCTGTCAGAATGAACTTGGTGTCATGTAATCAGTATAAAATATTCCAGCCCACTTTTCTTTAGACGTTAACGACTTCCATAATCAACCTCATCAGCGACTGACTTTGTTGACCTGCATCCCCTCTACTGTGTTCTGAAAGAGCTGACTGATATAATAATTCCTCAGATCCAGACATCCTGTATCCTGTTTGGCTTGGGAAAAACATCATCTAAGAAATGATTTTCAGTCTGTTCAGCTTATTTTGCCCTAAGGCGGTACGGGCAGAGCAGCATGGCAGCTTCGCTCGCCGCGGACCTCTGAACCACAATCCCATCCTCCAGCGTTCATTTGTATTCCGAGCCTCTGTGGGCCTCCACATAATCTCCGCTTCCATCCTCCCTTTTTCCCTCCTCCCTTGTACGTGTTCCAGTCCCACGTTTGTGTCAGCGCTCCTCTCGAATCAATTCAGGGAATGTTTCCCCTCTGAGCGCAAAAACAAAGTGGACGACCTTTGCGCGGCCGTGTCACTCGCGCGGCTGAAAGAAATGAGATTTTAAAAGGCGCTCCTCGCACGCCCGCCCCGGCGTACAGATAAAAAGGCAGATTGGATCTTATATAGGGCATTATTTTTAATACAACCTCATGTTTGGCTGCTGCATGTGCGCCCTATCTGTGGGCTTTCCATGCGGCCGCTAATTAGAGCCATCTTGTGAAGAGAGAGCCAGGAGATACGCTAGAGCTCGGCGCTCCGGCTCAGAGAAGGAGAAGTAGATTGATTCCTTTGATTTACTTTTTCGGACGCTCATTATTGCCCACTCTGGTGGCGCTGTCTGTTCGGTATTCCTCTTGTGACGGGCTTCATTTGAAGGCAGCCGGAATGGGAGCACTACATTAATCAAAAGGCCAACTTGTTTTTGGATTATCTCACTAAAGGGCAGCAGCAGCAGATGACACTATAGGAATCTTCCTACGCTGGAGGAGAAATGGCGCGCCTGCTATGCTATCCACCTCACGCAGCCATTCAGGCTGGGTCACGCAGGGTCATGAAACAAGCCATATAGATGAGTGTCGAATAGAGATTTTACGTACGAGAGAGGGCACGTTTAGCATCCTATGGAGGTGCCAGTAGGGACTGTGAATCATGCTGCATTATGAGATCCACCATATTGTTTACAGTGAAGAAGTGAATGCACATACACACACTACTGAGCACAGCGCACACACACATTGCCGTGGACTTGTGGTTAAGGAACCAGCCTTCTGACTGAAGCTCCTCCTGAATCATCAGGACCTGACTGAAGTGCCCAAGAGCAAGGCACCTAACCTGTAACTGCTGCCTAGGCTCAGTGGATAGGTACAGCTTTATCACCACTAGGGGGCAGTGAGCTCACATGCTTGGAGCAGTGGGCAGTGCCCAGGGAGCATTTGGTGGTTAGGTGCCTTGCTCAGAGCCGTGGATTGTTCCACTTCACAGGACCGAACCAACGATATTTCAGCCCCCAGCATCTATAAACTTTAGCCTACAGCTGCCCCACATTGAACAGATTGTACAAATAGAGTTTTTTGGGGGTTAGTTGGGCACAGAGTTAAAGCCAAAATGTTACAGTTTGAAAACATTGCTTTGATCAGTGATGAAATCATATACAAACTATAATATGATGAGCCAGCAGTGCTACCGTACCTGCTCTTACGTTTCCTCACACCGTCTCTGTGCGCACCCTGAATTCTTAATTATTATAATAATGAAGTTGGTACATCCAAACAAATGTTATTCCTGTGATTAATGTAACATTGAGACACACTGATTTATTCAGGGCACATAACGGGCTGGATTACAATTTGGTGGTTATTACAATGCAAGAGTCAAAAGTTTGGGTCCGCTTTTTTAAACAGAAAAGTCGTTCGTTATTCCTCGACAGAAGAACCAAAGTTAAGGTATTAAAGTATGCAGAAAAATACGTTATGTACGTTTGAGCCTTATAGAGGACATCAACCAGGATGTACTGTGCTGCATAAATGTCTGGAGAAAGCAGAGTCAGCCTTACAAATGATGGTTAAAATCAGTTTAGCAGTGTACAGCATGTGTGTACGTGTGCATTCATGAGTGTGCATTGTGATAAGGCTGAGTAAAGACACGCTTGACCCTGGCCACATGTCACTCGTCTGGAACGTGAGCAGGCCTGGGCCTGGTGCACAGCAGTGGAGGAGAGCATCTAGGGTCAACCTGAGGAGCTCTTGTTAGTGCATGCTGGAGGGGAGGTGTTGACACACGCAGACCCCTCAGCCTCCACGGATATATCAGAAGCTCAGGACCACTGCCTGACTTGCAGGACAAGAGGTTGACATGCACTGTTTGTTTTGAATAAGAAAGATAAAAAATGAATAAAGCATGTGTGACACTGCCGATAGCACTGCAGTGCCCCCCTCTGTTAGCAGGCGCTGTGTTTGCTCTACAGAGGCAAGACTACAGTGCAGGGTGGCAACCTTCAAGCTGGCCTCTCCGACGTCTGCCACCTCTAATCTGGCTGAGACACATACTTATTCTGGACACACACTGGCCAGACACATGCACCACCTAGGGGTGTCACAGTATTAGAATGGCACAGTGTGATAATCCTGTCAAACACTGCAGCAGAATTAAAGATACACTGTTTACAAAACAATACAATTCTCCACTTTTTGACATCTGATGCTCTGTCTGTTCACTGACATAACAACACAACACAAGAGAGCACAACGTAACAGAACAGAGTGTAACACAATGTAACATAATGTAATGTAACACAACAATGCAACATAATGTAACATAATGTAATGTAACAACAATGTAACATAACAATGTAACATAATGTAATGTAACACAATGTAACATAATGTAATGTAACACAACAATGTAACAATGTAATGTAACACAACAATGTAACATAATGTAATGTAACACAATGTAACATAATGTAATGTAACACAACAATGTAACATAACAATGTAACATAATGTAATGTAACACAATGTAACATAATGTAATGTAACACAACAATGTAACATAATCAACATAATATACATAAACAAACAAAATAACAACATAACGTCACACAACATACTGTAACATAATGTAACATAAAATAATGTAACAAAATGTAACATAACATAATTACAAATAACATAAAATAACAGCGCACCAGTCATTCATAATGCATCAAGTTCCTTTAGTCATGCACTTGAGCCCAGCTAGTGACAAGCCATAAAAATTAAAAGAATGTGTGCTCACAACTTATTAGTGTGTGGTATCAAGATCCTATTGTGTGGACACAATTTAATAATGTGCAGGAACAATATAGTTCAATTGTGGCCACGACTTATTATAAGGGACACGTGTCGAACTCACTTTTTTCATGTTTTTGTATTTCCACTTGGTTCTCTACTGCTTCTATAAACACTCCAAGCACAAAAAAACATCCATCTGTTTTCTGTGAGTCAGCTGAAAGATTTTGGTTTCAGGAATCATATGGTTCTATGAGCTGTTTGATGGCTTCCTTATTATTATTAAGGAAATTTGCATAAACCTGACCTGGAATTACCACCAGACCGATCAACCCCCACCAGAGTTCCACCCACTAGATTAGTTGAAGATCTGCTGTTTTTGCAAGGGCCATGTACAGACACTGAGCGCTATGGCTACAGGCAAGTCACACATGAAGTGTTGGCTGCAAAATGTGTGTGTGTGTGTGTGTGTGTGAGTGTGAGAAAGAGAGAGAGAGAGAGAGAGAGAGAGAGAGAGAGAGAGAGAGAGTTAGCCAAAAAGCAAAATATGCAGCATCTCTGTGCTCTGTCATTTTCACGTGTGGTAAATGCTCTTGTTGGGGTGTGGCCAGCAACAGCTTATTTGCATAAAAGTGACAGAGTCCTTACGGCTCATTCTGGAAAGGACTCAAGCTGGGAAGAATACAGCTGGTGATTTCTCTTTATGTGAGAGTGATTTTGTGCAAAGAACTTAATGAACATGTTTTATATAGCCCATAGACCTACTCGAACTTTAAAAAAGGTGTAATACGTCATACATGAGATTGTTCTTACAATCATTTTCTCATGCATTTATAAATTGTGGCCTTGACTTAACTTGTGGCAACGACCTTAAGTCATGGCATTACATTAGGATCTCATTCCCACACATTAATAAGTCATTTGCGTCATCTACAACCGGGCTCTGTATAATTCTGATCAGAGAACCTCTGATAGGATTACAAATAATAATCACTGGTCATTTGAGGACTTGGGCCTATTGATTAGACTCACTGAGCTTCTTTATCCATTGTTAAATATTTCATTAGTCATCGAACTTTTTTACATTTTTTGCCAACCACTGTCATCCCGAGCAGGATGGCCTCCTTCTTTGGAGCCTTGGTTCCTGTCAAGGTTTCTTCCTCTTGCTTGAGTTTTGCTTGCCACTGTCGCCTCTGGCTTGCTCATGGGGGGCTTGGACCTGGATTCTCTTTTTGTAAAGCTGATTTTCTGTAACACTACTTTGTGACAACACCAGTTGTAAAAAAGTTCTACACAAACACATTTGAACTGAACTGAGCTGCATGTTCACTCTTGTGCACAAACTCAGTGTTTGCTTATTTTCACGCTGGATGGGGTGTCCAAACTTTTGCATAATGCATCCAATTCATCACTGGCCAGATTTTGAGCACCTTTTTTAGATGGTGGGCCATACAAACTAATGGTGGGTCAGCAACTGACCACTGATGAAGTGCCAGAAGATTGCACTGCAGAATACTTACACTTATATACACCACCACAAGTGACAGGACCAAACATCCGTCATGATCATTATGCTCAATGAAAGGTGTTACTTTTGCAGGAGTATTTGGTATTTCTGTTTCTCTGCATGTGTGCAGTAACTGCAGTCATAAAATAAGCTGTAAAATAACATGCACATGCTTCGCGAAGGTCATATCCATTAGAAAACAACTAAGCAAACACGTAATAAAAATTACCTGCTGTTTCCTTCATGGATTCAGAAGGTACGGTGAAGTTTCCACCCACACTGAACCCAGCACAGCAGGGAAAGCACAGCTAGTCCATTACTGAAGCTACCAACAAACCACCCAGATAGCCAACCACTTAAAAAACAAGTCTGCAGGAAAAAAGTCTTTAAAAGATTGTAAAAAGCCTTGTTTGTTATTAATAAAAAATTCTCAATAAAACTCATTTCCTGTATGATACACATACAAAATACAGCGACTCAAAACACTGTGTAGGCTGTTACCAAAATTACGACGATGATAACTGTGAAATTAGCCTTTACCTGTGAAATGAGTCATTTTATAGATTTGTACTTTCATGCTAGGATCTATAGACATTATTTAACCCTCTGGAGTCTGATGGTATTTCAGACACTCTGATGTAGTCTGATGTGCCTTCACTTTTTTATAAATTACATCCACCTAAAATTATTTTTATCCAAAGTGTTACACAGGCTTTAGTTCAGCACAAACTCAGTAACAACAGGGTCAAAACATTAAGAGTGTCATAAATCTATATTTTGATTAAATCTGGTCTAAACTTAGACTTTCCAAAAACCTGTTTTCAGATGTGCTGATATATTGTGAAAACATGTAATTTGACGTGTTTCACTCATTCGGAGGTTCCTAGATTGAATATTTATGAGTAGGTGTGAACATTCAGGTGAGAGCTCTTTGTTCAGGTTCACATTCTATGACCGCTAATCCACCAATGGATTGTCCGGAATTACCATGTCATTATCATATGAATGACAGACTGCGTCATTTGGTGGGAAAAAATGCGCAGCTGTTTGACTCGCTCTGAAAAATGTGTCTCTGCTTATTTAAGCTCCTCTCACAAAGATATAAAAATATACTTTAATTCAAGCTATGTATAAGTAGACCCTATAAGGTTTCCAGGGTATGTCTCATTTTGTTACTAGGATAAAATCTCACAGAGTTATACTTTTTTTTTTTTTTTTGTAAAATTTTGTTAATATGCCGCCACTAGGAGCGCCAACTCCAGAGGGTTAACATTTTGTGCCATGTGAGGTGAAATATATACCAAGAGGGGCCTGACATTCAAACTAATGCATTACCTTCCCTGCTTGAGTGAGCTGTGCCTATAACATGATTATGATATTCCCAGCAATGGATTGGTGATTGGATTCATACTCAACTGGATTGAGATCTGAGAAATTTGGAGGCCACGGTTGGTACATACTCAGCAGTGCTGACCAAGAGCACCACATCTAGTTGTTTGGCCTTTGTCAAATCTATGAGAACCAACTGTTCTCTACACCTTCACATGTTACCGTTGTAACTTTACTCAATTTATCTGAGTGGTCATAATGTTTTGGCTCATCTGTATTTGCTATACATACAAAACAGGCTATATGTAGGTAAGCTCCATGACACGGGACCTTTACTTAATTAAAGTATTTACCAGTTCGCATATCTAGTTAAATCCCCAAAGTGATTCTAGCAACGTTTTAATGGCAACTGTCCCTGCTCATTCTGCTGATATTACATTATGTAGAACATTGCTCCAAAAGAGTTCAGCAGCTCATAAACAAAACCAAAAACTTCACAGACACCAGAGGAAATGAAAACAGAACCGGACTCAAAGCCCAAGATAACATCAGCAGCTGTGTAAGGGCTCATCCCACAGTTTAAACTCAGAAAATACATTATTTGGCCAAATGTTTGTGGACACCCCTTCTAATGGATGCATTCATCACCTTGACGTTACTCCCATTGCTGTCACAGCTTATCTAGTCCCTGCAGAGAAGAACTGCCAATGGAATTGGACTCTCTGGAGTAGATAAACATAAACCTATTGGCACCATGTCTAATGCCAGGCGTGGCCAGGCATTGAGCTGTGTAGCAGTAGAGCTGTGTTCTCTTGAATGATGGTGCTTCATCCAATACTTTTGGGATGAGTTGGGGATGAGGTGTGGTGATCATCCAACATCCTGTCCTCACTCAGATCCTCACAGAAATCTAGCAGGAAGCCTTGCCTGGACAGTAGAGACTCAAAGAAAAGCATGATCAACTCTTTTTTAATAACCGTGATTTAGGAAGAAACAATGAACGAGCAGGTGTCCAAATACTAGCGGCCACATAGTGAGCATTGTTTTCAATGGTGGTGCCAAAATTCAGGCTACTTCTTATTCTAATGGCATCCCACAGTACATGACGAAACATGACAACATTCTTTGTTTCACCATTAAAACATGAAAGAAGAGACTGTTGCATATGTAAATGAACAAACGATGCAATAAAACAAGTTGAAGAGGACAATTTCCTACAATTAACACTAGAGGTGGGTAATCCAGGTCCAGAAAGTAAAAATCCATCCCAGCATTTTGCTCCAACTTCATGCACGTCTCTGCTGCAGCATATCTGCAGCAGAACCAACAAGGCAGTTGAAACAAAATCCTGGGGTGGATTTTTACTTTCTGGACCTGGATTACTCTAATAAACACAGTTCCTTTAATGAAATTGGTCATAAAATAAGCAAAACATGAAAGAATGGAGAAGGTTCGAGTCTATAAAAATGATATAACAAATGGTTAATAAACAAAAACATGGCTAGAATAAAAACAACACAATGAACAAAGCAAAAGTTCAAATTAAAAATGATATGGTTACCAAGAGTATGCAGGAGGTCAGGGTCAGATGTCAAGGTCAAGGTCAAGGTCAACATAAACGGTGTAAACCAATATGGCAGCTGCACAGACGTCTGTGGGAAAGAGAAATAGAGCAACGAGATGAGGTCAGTGCACTTGACAGGAGATATTGCTGTACAACTCAATTCACACTCTCAAACGCTCCCAGGAGCGGCAGTCTCGCTCGGCAGGAAAGCAGCAGATCAAACGGGAGCGGAACGTTCCCTGTGTTTACGGCGCGGGCAAGGCCGAGGCTCTCGTCGCCGAGGCGCGCTGCGTGTTCTTACTTTATCCCAGCGAGGGCTTCGGGGAGAGGCTCAGGTAAGATGACAAACACCTTGTCGTGTCCTCGCTCGTGCTCCGCTCTGCTTTTAATAAACTTACTCTCCCCAGAGGAGATAGCGGCTGCGTGAGTGAAGTGTTCGCAAAATTAGACAGCATCTTTTTATCATCCCTCACCAGAGGCCAAGGCCATAAATTACAGGTTTGCACATTTGAAACCTCTCAAGAAGATTAGGTGAATTAAACAGCGTGCCAGGGCAACACTGGAACATACTTTTATGTGCGCACACACTTTCACACACATAAGACTCCCACATATGCCCAACGGCCACTTCATTAAAACCACCTCATTGTATCTACTGTACAGTACACCCCATGTTGACTATACTGTATATGTGCACTGTGTAGCTGTAACGCTGTTCACCACAGAGCAGGCATATTTGTGTGGATCACTGTCAGCACCGGTGTGACACTGATGTGGCGGTGGTGTGTAAGTGTGCATTACAGTGAGACTTTACATCTAACAGAGATGTTTACAAACCCCAGCAGCTCTGCTGTGTCAACACACACTAACACACCACCACCACGTCAGCGTCACAGTGCTGAGCATGATCCTCCCAAATGATACAAAAGCAGAGTGAACGTGGGCTAACAAAGTATACATAGTACACAGTCTGTAACTGCAGCGCTACACCTATAGAGTCAGTGTAAATACACAGTAAATCTGCCAGTGTTAAATCAACACTATTAGAGTTAAATTAACACTGGGAGTGTTACATTTTGACACCCTCAGTGTTAATTTAACTCCAATAGTGTTGATTTAACACTGGCAGATTTACTGTGTACAAGGTGATGGTTTTAATGCAATGGCTGTTGAGCACACACTCAATATCCCCCTCCTTTACAGGTCCGTATGCAAAGTGTGGATCTCTTAACAAGCATTAAAGAGACTGAGCCGTTTCATGCTCCCAGTAATTAGCAGGACAAATATAATGAAACCCCCTCAGAGGAGCACAAGCGGTACCTGTTGATAAGCACAGGATGTTACACCTGCTTCCAACAGGTTGGGTCAGTTTTAATGAACAGACATAAAGGAGCACACCACCTGATGGAGAGAAGCTGGAGAGACTCAGGAGGGCATCTCAGATGTGCAGGATGCTCAAGGTCACCCGTGATGTTTGTCACAGCACACCGATCTGCCAAGCTGTACTGCAGACTGCAATTATATTGCCATGTATTGAAAGTGTGATGTGCATTGCGATATTTTTAAGGATGTACATTGTTTACAAATGGAAAGACATGTTGGATAAGAGCAGGATCAGATGTAAGCACAATTTCAATATTAGAGATGTGTATTGGCAAGAACCAACCAACCATTATGATCATATAGGTGCACTTTGTTGTTCAATTACAATTAAGCACTGCAGTGACACTTTGTTGACGGTGAGCAGAGGGATACCAGAGTCTCAGGGAGCTCCCATGCCTGTTTACCTTCTGGCTCTCTCCTTTTAGGTAGGCTGTTCTAGATAGTTCTGCCGGAGTCAATAGCCACACTCTGATATGTCTCATAATCCCCCTGCTCTATAAATCCAAACAGAACTAATTCAATTTTTGTCTTTTTCCGGGTGAGTGATTGCCCACCGGTCCGGTCCAAGGCTGATGGAAGATTGATCACTATTCTCTGCATGATGCTTCCCTGGATCAGCTGCCCACCAACAACCAACTACTGTGATCTGCTCCAGATGCCAAACACTACTGCCCACATTGGAGTTCATATGGACATTTTGGCTGTTATCATTGCTACCACTATCATCATCATTCCTGTCCCACTACTGTCACCATATCAGTTCACCTGAGCACTACAACAACATCATATGATTATGATTTATCACGAACTTAGAATTAGTAGACCAGAGGAGGATGGGTCCCCCATGTGAGTCTGGTTCCTCCCAAGGTTTCTTCCTCCAGCTCTGAGGGAGTTTTTCCTTGCCACTGTTGCCGTTGGCTTGCTCACCGGGGATTAGGGATTAATGAGCTGATGTTTGTTATTACTAACCCTGTAAAGCTGCTTTGTGACACCAGTTGTAAAAAGAAGTTTATAAATAAAGTTTATTTGATTTGATTTAGTGTGTGTTGTGCTTGTATGAGTGAATCAGACACAGCAGAGCCGCTGATGTTTTTGTGTCACTGATGGAGTGAAAATAGTGCATCAACCAGCCAACAGCAACCCATGACCACCAATGAAGGGCTAAACTGTGCTGAGCTGCTGCCTCTGACTTTACATCTACAAGGTGTAACAACAAGGCAGGTGTCTCCAGCATCTCTGCTGTGTCTGATCCACTCAACACACACTAACACACCACCACCACATCAGTATCAGTGCTGAGAATGGCCCACCATCCAAATAATAGCTGTCCTATGGGGGTCCTGATGGTGAAGGGAGGCTATAATGTATACAGAGAAACAGACTACAGTCTGTAATTGTACAACAACAAAGTGCACCTGTGTGGTCATTGGAGCTGAAATGGACAATGAGTGGAGATACAAGGTATGTGTACCTAATGAAGTGGCCAGTGAGTGTACAGTGTGATTTTTTCAATGTAATAAAAGGAAAACTGTCAGAAACTACTTGTAAACACTGGAGTGTTGGAGACTAATAGCTGAGGATAGATTACAAGACTGCCATCTAGTGGTCAGGGGTTCAAACACATAACATCACACACCATGTACATCACATTGTGATAGTCAAGTGTATCAGTATACACAAGCCTGTCATTAGGTTACCAAAGAAAAGCGTGAAAGTCTCCTGATCCAAAAGCACGAGCATTGGAAACTGGAGAGCGATTCAGTGGAAGCCAATGGCCAAAGACAAATTACAATATGCAAATTGAGATATGCAAATTTCTGATGAGATGGGAGTCATCAAAAGATATGCACAATTATACGGACTAGCTTCAAATAGAGGAGGCCGCTTTCAAACCTGGTTTTCCAACAATGGCAAGAGCCGTCCTGATCAAATTAATGAGCTCTCTGCACATCGGCCATGACTCGCACATTCATCTGAAATCTCTCAGCACTCCTGTGTGTTATTTTACCCTTCAGACAAAATGCAGTTTGTTTAAACAACAGGATACACAGGCACAATTACCCACTCTATAGGGACTCGCTAAAGAGCTGATCAATATATGTGCTGAAAACATTTCTCAAGTCCATTCTTTTATTTTTATTCTGTGCCCAATACTCTTTCCCAGAGTGTGGCGGATAAATCCCAGCCATCCAAACAACCATTCGCAATCAGACTCCAAAGACTGCTTCTCGTGTAATTCAAGTCTTCTGAAAACATCATGCGACTCATCTTGAAAGTGTGGGCTGGATCAAGCGGCGTCTCAGATTGGAAGCCGCCTCGATTATTCCATCCCAGTTGTTTAAGCCAGTGATCATGCCAGCGTGATCAAATCACATGGCTGGTTCAAGACGTCAAAGCATAAAGATGAAGTCATGTTGAGAACTGCCGTCAAATCCTTTCGAAAGTGCTGGCTTGAAGCTCTTTGTCACTTTTTGTTTGATGCTGATAGGCCAAGCAAAACCTGAGATATGATCATTTAAAGTTGACTAATCTGTAAAAGTAGTGGGAGCAGCAGGACTGCCACCATGTGGACAGAAAAGGAACCGCGCACCTGCTTTTTGTTGTAAGTAGTTGTATAGAGCCTGATTTTACCTCCATTTTTACAATCACATGTTCACATTTACAAATTGTGTCAACGTTAAAAATAACTGACATGATAAAACGTCTTAATGTGGTATATAAAGACAAACCACTGCCCCCTAGTGGCTCAGCAGACTAAGATGCTGACACTATGACCAGAGGATCGCGAGTTCGAATCCTGGTTTGCCATCAACAGTCGGGGCCCAAGAGAGCAAAATTGGCAGTGCTCTCTCTGAGTGGGTAGATGGCGCTCTCTCTCCTTATCACTCACACATTGCAATGTCCGCTGGCTCAGGCATCTACTGATTGGTCCATTCAGAGCTGGGAATCCTGTGCTGTCCTCCAAGCGTGTTGGCTCCTCAGTGACGGTGTATCAGCGGTAGTTTGAAAAGAGCTAAGCCTGAAGGGTCCGCTTTTCCATGGGCTCACCACCTGTGGGAAAGTAGTAATGGTGGTCCGGTGCCCTATGGATCGGGTACATTCTTTTAGATTACATTTTTTGCCACAATAGACTTTGACCTCTGCCCTTAGCCCATCAGTGCAGTTAAACACACACACTAGTGAACACACAAGGCTGTGAGAACATGAGCCCAAAGTGGTGAGCAGACCTATCCATGATGCCCAAGGAGCAGTTGGGTTAGGTGCTTTGCTCAAGAGCACTTCAGTCATGACCTGCCCGGGGATTGAACTAGCGACCTTCCGGTCACAAGAACAGATCCCTACCCACCAGTTGACGGCTGCCCTCGTGGGGCATGTTGTAATGACCAAAGGGCCTCTTTGCTAAGGTTGCTGCCCCCGTGACCCGTACCCAATAATCGGAAGATGATGGATGTATGTAACGATGGATCAATGTGTCTTAAAGGCACAGCACAACTGTTTAAAGAAATGTTGGGAAATGTTTTGAGTACATAAGCCAACTCAAATATAATAAGTAGATCTTGGGCAAAGAAATCAAACACGAGCAGGATATGGACCATTTAATGCTGGCAGACTAATGTAAATAGACTAAATGACACTGTTTGCGCTGGCGTCTTACGCGGAGATCCTTTGGAAAGGCCAATGAGTCGGGATGCTGAGGTCTTTAGCGTAATAGAGAGGAAAGAGCGAGAGAATGGAATGCACATCCCCGCCGCCCGCTTTCAATCAGGGAGAGAAAAATGAGCAGTGAGGATGGGCTCTGAAGAAGAGGGCATCGCACAACATTGTAAGTGCCGTAATAGGAGAACAAATTGAGGAGAATGAGAGTTTAGTGAAGGTCAGAGCTCTAGAAGCAAACAGGCAAACGTTAGAGCACTATCGTCAGAGATACTGATAGCACACCTTCCTCTCAATGACATGACGAACATTATATTATTGTTCTTAAAAGCACCACTCAGGTTTTTCTACTTGATATGTATTTGTACTTGGACAGGTTTTTTTTTCTTAACCAAGTGGCGCGTTATTATCCACCATTTGAGGTCAAGCTGTTGGATTCAAGGTTCCTCGGAAGAAGAAAAAATAACATCTCACCTAAAAGCTATTTGATGGCTCCCCCCCATCCCCTATGTGCATGATGGGGCTTATCATGGCGGAGCAGCATGCAGATACTGTCAGGCCCGCTTTCAAGTAATCCTGATTAAAGAGCTGAGTTTCTCCTCTCCAAAGCGGTTTCCTCCATCCTTCCCCATCCCCCCATAGCCTCACCAAGGGTACAGGCTCTGCCTTTGTTGGCTTCATTGATGTCTGTGGACATCAACACCTCTATCTAAATCAGGGACCAGAAGCTCTAATATGATACATTATGTTGCTCGAGCTCTCGCAAGTGTCGGTCCCTGATTGGACCAATTCAGAAAAGGTCAAAGGCAGAATTCAAATAGACTTTTTCCACAAGTCAGGCTACTGATTGGGTCTTACCTGAGCACCTGCATCCTATAACTACATTTGAGGCATTTAGCAGACGCTTTTATCCAAAGCGACTTACAACTGGGGGTTAGGTGCACTTCAGTCGTGACCTGCCTGGGGATCGAACCGGCGACCTTCAGGTCAACAGACCACATCCTTAACCACTAGGCCACGGCTGCCCCTAATAAATATTTGCTATGAAGTCAATATGTACGTCTCCTCTTAACTGTTTTATGAGTTGTGTGGAAGTGAAAGTGACACATTGCCCAGAGGAATATGAATCCAACACACTCGTGAACACACACTAAAGGCACACTCGCCCACAGCAGTGATAAGCCTTATTCACGGTGCCCAGGGAGCAGTTGGGGGTTTGGTGTCTTGGTCAAGGGCACTCAGTCTAGACTTGTCAATTCAGGGGATCTAACCAGTGACCTCATGGTTCCTTGGGCATGGTTCCCAAATCAATAATCAATTAAATTGAATATGTAAGCTCATATAAACATGATACTGATTGTTTTGGTATAAAAAGGTATGCACACCAATCAGCCATGCCAATGTATCTACACTCATTGTCACTGATCAGACTGTAGTCCATTTGTTTCTCTGTATACTTTGTTCACCCTGTTGTTCAATGATGAGGACCCCCCACAGAGAAGGTATTTTTTTAGGTGGTGAATCATTCTTTGCAGTAACACTGATGTGGTGCTGGTGGTGTGTTAGTGTGTGTTACGCTGGTACAGTCTGAACTGAGTACAGTCCACCAAAATACAGGATGTGGGCAGGATCCTGTGAACACTGATGAAAGACCAGAGGTCTGTATAACAGCTTTGCACATAACACTCATAAAAGAACACCCACTAACACACCACCACCACGTCAGTGTCACTGTAACACTGAGAATGATGCACCACCCAAATAATGCCAGCTCTGTGAGGGTCCTGACCAATGAAGAACAGTGTGAAAGCACGGTCTACAGTCTGTAATTGTAGGACTGGTCAACGAAACTTAAATGTATTCACAACACAGCCAATCAGAAGAGCTTAAAGTGTCTTAAAGGCACAGTAACCAAAACAGCCAAACGCTATTTCCTATAAAAATTGGAAATGGTCTTGTTAAAATGAATGACGATTGTTTTTTGGTACATAAAAGTAGACAAATGTCATAAGTGGACCCCCGGGACACCTGTGGCCTCATTTCTCTTGTTTTGATGGGCCATGACAACAATGGTCTTAATCCCTAAAGTGAACTTGTTCATTATTCTTTGCGTAAAGCAGCAGGCTCCCCTAATCTTAAAATATTCAATGACTGCTGCATGAATTGCCTTGCAAGCTTTTGCTTTTCAAAGCAGTGTGTTTATATTTCATGGAGATTGATGCTGCATTGTCTGATATCAAATTAAAAGATTGCCTGTTGTGTTTACCTCATTGTAAAACATCACCAGTGTTTAACTACTCGCAGATTAATATCCCGCGTACTGCATCACACAAATTCCATTTTCCTTCACTTTTAATGAAACGTGCAGCCCGGAGGCTTTGCTTAACTAGTTAAAATGTTAAAAAATGTTTCTTTTTCTCCTTTTTTTGTTTCTCCTCAATGCCTTTTATCACTAAAATGGATCGTCTTTTTAACAGTTTGCCAGATTGCTGTGCATAAACCACACACATCCCCGCAGCTAGAGGCCATGTTTTTTTTTAAGCATGCGCCCAAGCTCTGCGCCGTCTCCACGGCCTCCCTCGCCTTTTTACAGCCTCGTACAGCCGCGACGCTGCAGGGGAAGGGCCCTGTCAGAGCCAGGCTCAGCGCACAGTTCTTAGCCTATATTGAAGCTGTCACATGTGTGTTTGGGGCTGGGAGGCAGACAGGCAATTTTAGCATTGTAGTGAGAATCAATACCCCATCACGGGGTTTGTGTGGAGCGGCCCATCCTTTAGAGGCAGCGTCATTTATATTGTTTTTGCCTCCACGCAAAGAACGCTGGATGGAAATATAAGCAGATGAGTGCTGGGTTGCTTCCACACAAGACCTCATTCACAGGCCAAGGCTGATCGCTAATATGTACTGCCTGCTTCCAATATGGGTCTTAAAGGAGCAGTTAGCAATTCTGGAGAAATATTGTTGATGTCTGAGCTCAACAAAAGCAAAAAATAAACACCCTTCCCATCAGTGCTCCTTCAAAATTCCACAAATTCTTGGTCACGTACTTCCAAGGATTGTGGATGCCGTACACTTGGAGTAATTAGGACATCAGTATCATCAGCCTCACTTCCAAGGCAAATGACTGGACTAGCAAGATTTTTGTGGCCATAAAACCCATCACAAGTGTTAAACAGACATTCAAGAGAACATCGCAAGAAAAAGGCTGTAGATTATCTGTGTTGCTACAACATTTGTTCTGGGAAACAGCATTTTCATCCCTTTCGGCTCTCAATGATGCTGAAGTAAGCTTCTTTTTTGCCAGCTTCTTGTTCAGAACTTCCTATTCCACCTTAAATGTTGCAGTTAGTCGCCTGAAAATTCAACAAGAAGCTGGCTAATCCTTGGCTAACGTCCTTTCAGACATCTCTCCACCGTTGAAATGCTGGTAACATAGCTCTTTGCCCTTGCCTGACCTTCTTTCTCAATCTTTGTTCTTCACATTTTCTCCTCTGGCTGTCGCTCCTTCTTGAGAATAAGTTCAGAACATAGCCCCTCCCCTTCCCCCTGTCCTGTGCATGAGCACAAATGTGCCTTGTTGATGACTGCTTAGAAAAGCCACTTTTGTTAGTTTTTTGCTTGTTTTTTATTTTTTTCCAGCACAGAATGAATGTAAACGCTGAAAATATGTATAGGATTGAAATTGCTTACTGCACCTTTAATTAGTCGGGTTCCATTACTTTACCTGGGTCTGAATTCATCACTTTAGGGTTTTTTAAAACACAAACGTTCTTGCTAAAGCAGCTAGGCCTCAGCCTGGTCTGCTGTTTTCTCCATCATTCATTACATCATAATTATTAAAGCCATCTTGTCAGGACTTGTCGACTCTTGGCCGCTGAGGCATTTCCATTAACTTTCTGAAGTATTTAGTACATTATTCCATCAGGAATCAAGTTTGTGATGCCCATTATTTTCATCCAAAAGGAAGCCTGGAATTTCTCCCTCTGATTTGCATATCCATTGTGGAGGAACATCACAGCAGAAATTGAAAACAAATGAAACACAGCAATGAGCTAGATTGGTTTTAGCCGGACATTAGAAGGGACGAAATTAGAGGATGTTTTTCCACCAAGGCTTGTGTCCACTGATGTTTGAAATCTGACAGCTACAACACCTTGCTCATACCTGCGATAATGAAAAACGCTCGCAAAATAATACATTTTGCTTTTGGCTGCTTTTAAATTAGAAATAAAACCTAACAAAACAAACTTCATACATAAACAGGACACATGTTCTCAACTGGGAAAACATTCCACAAGTCTTATAACGTAAACGATTGCAGTGTGTTGCAGGGAACCAACATTTCCACACCTGTCACAAGACGCATCAAACTCTGCAGGGCCTGCTGTCCAGAACACAACACCGTAATCATGCTCTGTGGTCATATTAACATCTCTTTAACCCTTAAGTCCTGAGCTAAAAATGAGCATCTTCTGCACTTTCATACCCCAGCTGCCACACTTGCTTCGGATGCTTCTTCTTTTTTTTTGTTGCATCTGAATAAAATGCTTGACGTGCTTGACAATTGCTTGACGTGTTATTTTTTGCAGCCACAGTACCTGCACAAGACTGTATGCAAATCCACTGAAGTTAAGCAGGTCTGGATCTGGTTAGTACTTGGATGGGAGACCTCTAAGGAAAAGCTTGTGAGCTGGAACTGGTGTTGGTGGACAACAGCGGGTGCTATTCCTAATCTATGTGGATTCCAATGTGCCAATGGAGTGACAAGGACACTGTAGTGTATAAACGGCATCTATCAGATGTCCTGATCCTCTGAGGTCCCTAACCATCATAAATGAGGCAGGACAAGGATTAGAAGGCCAGTGAGGTGGCATGCTGAGTGGCATTCTCAGTGAAAGATACTGAGTGCTTGCTGAGCTAGAGGCTGAGCACTGATTGGTTGTCACAGATGTAAAGGCTGAGTGCTGATGGATGCTTGCAGCAATACAGGTGGAGCACAGACTGGTTCTTACCTGTACAGGTGAAGTACCGAGTGGTATGCATGGATGGAGAGGCGGAACCTCATCACTGAACCTTGGTGTACCATTGTTAGGCCATTGGGAAACACTCAATGTGCAAGAAGTCCATTTTGAGTACACCTTCACTGCAACATCCAGCAAAGATATCAGTTTCTGAGATGCTACCACCCTTCACCTGGTACCCTATTATACCTTTTGGACATCAATTAAATATGACCGTGTATATCGCCTTGCTTAAATATCGCAATATATTGGATCGTATCCCCTGTAACATGACACTTACTGTATCTCCAGGTCCTCACCGATACACAGACCTAATGACAATAAATGTATCTTCTCTTATTAAGCGGTACTTGATCAATTCCAAGGTATCACTGACAATATATTTAGGATGATAGCACTACATGCTTTTATTTACGTCTACATGTGAAGGACTGTAACAGTCTGTGGCATAAAAAGATCAGGGTGAGTGGACGTAGTACGTGTTGACCCAGACTGACAGGTGTCTCAGTGGCAGTGATGGAGAGAGAAAGGGGCTCTCACAGAGCCAATCCCGGCGTTAAGGCCAGGATAATAATGGAGGTGATAATGACAGAGCCACTCTGGCCTCAGCCATGGGGTCTCCACACCTTTGTGCCTCTCTACCCACTTATCGATCAGCTCAAGCACAGAGCAGAAAAAGCCTTGCCTCAAAGTCAGCAGCTTTTCAGCAGTTTTCAAAGAAACTTTCCCAGCCAAAAGGCACTCAGGCCAGTGCTCCAGATGGCACAGGGGCCAAGTTCAGGTCACAGGAGTCCAAAATGCCAGCTTAATGCTCACTCAACTAGATCACTGATATAATTTTACCCTAAAAGTGGCAAAAAGGTCTTCAAAGGAATAATTTGGGCATTTGAATTTTATGCAGAAAAAAATAAACATCACGTATATTTTTCCAGCACATGAACCTCTTCACTGTATTTTATAGGACTTTCTTTCTAAGAAGCCTTCAAATGAGCAGAAAATGTGTTTTATGATTTATAATATCATAACACGTGCTTACAATTGAAACAAAATACAAAAATGTGAAATTTAAGTTACCAAAAATGATATTTAAGGTTGCACAGCACTAAAGGGACTTTATGGAGGCTCATTTCGCAATTCAGCTTTGTGCCACACGAGGGCGCCCTTCAGCAGAACAGCTTGGTTCTATTTGTTTCGAACTCAAACATTTGCTAAATCAATTCTTGATGCTTTTTCCAAAAAGATACGCCACATGGTTTATTTGAAGCAAAATCTTTCACCGTCAGCTCAAAACGGGCAGATATGAAAAGGGCTCCAGCTTTCAAATAACTGTAGTGTGTATCTTTGCAAATAAGAAAGTAATGAATCTCTGAATGCAGGAACAGATTCTGGACCCGCCGGTGGGTCCAGGCTGTTTTAGGAGGTACGGGTACAAATGAGCATTCCTCAGCCGTCCGCCACACTTTTCAAATGAGTAGAAAAAAAAGCATATCGTCTACTCCAGGGTGGCCCGATGACCGAAATGGAGTGCACTTTTCTATTTCTCCAGGAAAGGCTAAGGCAATTATCTGATTCCTCCTGGGCTTGTCAATACGCCTCACCAGCCTTTTTCCACAGGCTCCATTCTGCTGTTTCGCGCTGTATTTCCGATGCCCTTATAATGATGTCCTAATGTGTCAATGCCACTTCCCTGAGAACGCCGCCTCACCGGGTGCATTAGAAATGCACATAATTTAGCCATTATGCAAAACGGACTCTGCGTGCTTTTTTTTGGAGAGATGTGCTCTGTCCGAGGATGGGTACATTCATGTTTACACTTCCTGCATATGCTTCCAAGAGCTTCCATTTGTGCCTGTCTTAACTTCCCAACCCAAGAACAAGAAGCTGAGGACTTGCCTCGTGCACAAAGGCAAACAAAACGGCACAAAAGAGGATTTAGGAAATATTACTTGGGTTGAACGTGTGCAGATCTAAACCTACACCAGCCAGAGTCTGAGGAAGACCAGGAGGAAGACACCACCCACCCAAGCCACTCTCGGTTCTCACATCTGCTGAGCGGCAGGAGGTACTGAGAAAGTTTGTTCCCCCAGGCCATCAGGCTGAACAGCCAGGAGCACCGTTGCATCGGTCAATGGGCCTGTCAATACACCTCTCACCTGCATCGTCATCATGATCATCTCCATGGACAGTCCACAATATATCCACACACACACACACACACTTAAAATGTAGCACATCCACACCTGCATGTATAGATTAATATCTAGTACCAGTATCTTGTATAATCTTATATATATATATATATATACTTTGTCAGCCTCCTTTCACCCTGTTGTGGGTGATAACTCCTTCTCAGCACTGCAGTGACACTGATGTGGTGGTGGCGTGTTAGTGTGTGTTGAGCTGATATGAGTCGATCAGACACAGCAGACCTGCTAAAGACTTTAAACACTGTGTCCACTCATTGTCCACTCTATTAGGTACACCTACCTTGTTGATCCACTTTGTAACATCACATCAGTGTCTCTAGCTGCTCTGTGGGGGTCCTGATCATTGAAGAACAGGGTGAAAGGAGGCTGACTAAGTACACAGAGAACCAGATGGACTACAGTCTTTAGCAGAACTACAGAGTGCTCTGATATGCTAAAATGAGCAATACCTTACGTGTACCTAATGAAGTGGCCACTGAGCGTATTTCACCATCATTCAAACTGTATAATGATGAGATATTTGGCTTCTTTCTGTACATATTTTGTGCTTTTAACCCACTCACCTGTGCAAATGTGCCGCGATAATAAACGTGACCTGACTCGATTTGGCCTGTGATAAGACTCAGAGCAATAATGAAGAATTATCTTTAGTCCGTGTAGACCTAAGCCTACGCATGCGGTAAATAAACAAACATATTTGTCCTCGGGCCAAACTTCAAGGTTAGCGCAGGTCAACAGGCCCCCAGCCAATACAATATAACGTTAAGATTCAGAAGGAAAAGCTCTATAATAACTGCTACAAGAGTTAATAACTAATAAACCAGCACATCTGTTCTTGCATCCGTCATAAATTTGCCGGTACTCATCAAGCGGCGTGCCTGAGCCTCAGCATCCTTAGAAGGGAAAGACGGTATCAGTGTACAGGTGCCAAAAAATGTGAAATGCTACAAGAAGTGCAAACACAAACCAATATTTCATCTACTGATACAAACATAAATTCAAACAGCCTTGTCTGCTGTCTTGTCAAACTAGAAAGAACCAGAACGCAGACTCGCAGCACAGCAGCGGGACAAGCAACGACAACACAGCGACTAAAGCTTTGTGATGTTCCTGTCAAAAAAAGGTTACCCGAGAACATTGTTCATAACAAGTGTATTAACAATGTTAATATCCAGTGACAGAATAAAGGCTCTGCTATTGAGATTTCAATGCAGGCTCGGCTGAACGCCACAGGTTGATCATATCAGGTGTGTTCCCGTCTAAAAATAAATACATTGCAACAAGAGCCTTGGAGCATCGTTGAGCATCGTTAATATACAGTGACAAAATAAAGCAATAAGCCACGAGAGGCCGTGGGTTAGGATTTGATCACAGGGGGCACAATAATAATTACAGGAAAGTCTTTTTTCACCAGGAAATGTATATATGATGTAAATAACAAAGGAGATGGTACTTTGCTTTACAACACATACACAGTAAATATGCCAGTGTTAAATCAACACTATTAGAGTCAAATAAACACTGGGGGTGTCAAAATGTAACACTCTCTGTGTTAATTTAACTCTAATAGTGTTGATTTAACACTGGCATATTTACTGTGTATGCTACAGGGTTCTATAAATGCATAGATACACATGTGAGCACACTAATCAGCTGTAGCAGAGTGTAAAAGCAGCATCATGGGCAAAGGACATTTAACTGATGCCCAAAAGACTCCAAGTTGAAAGGAGCCAGTTGAGGTGGTTCGGGTACCCGGGTGAGGTGTTCTGGGCATGTCCAGCTGGGAGGAGACCCCGGGGGAAGACCTAGAGATTATATCTTGGAATCCTCCCATATGAGCTATAAGAGGTGGCTGGGAGAGGTACAGTAGTAACCCTACTTACGAGTTTAATCCGTGCAGGAGCCGAGCTCGTTAGCTGGTTTGCTCATTAGCTGGATGCATTTTCCCCATAAGAATACATGTACATGTAAAACTGATTAATCCGTGTCAGCCGGCCAATATACAGTAAACTTTAATATGCTAAATAATGTGTTTATATGGGTTTTTAAAACATAAACAAGACAACGACGGCGCTCGTGTAGGCTGGTGACTAAGGAGGACAGGAGGACGGGCGTACGTGTATGGCATGGTTACACTTATCATATGAAAAGTAAAAGTAAAATGTATCTAACTTTCTTGTTCACTACCTTTTGCTACCTTTGCGTCGCTTTCACTAGCACTTTCACTTTCACTGGACAGCGGTCAAAGGTAATGACTGACCTCTTCTTCTACGCTAGCATCTAGGGGATGCTACGACCGCAGCGCCCCTAGTGGTTGGCATACTTGAACTAATTTATGCTACTCGTTACTTGGAATTTTACTCGTTACCTGGAACAAAAATATTCCGAGATCTCGACTCGTTACCTGGAATACTCGTTAGTAGGGATGCTCGTAAGTAGGGTTACCACTGTACTTTGCTTGGGTTGTTAACCCGTGACCCGTACATAGATAAGCAGAAGATGATGGATGGATGGACAATAAGGTATTTCTCAAGCATTCAGTGCCTCCCAATGGCATAACACCACGGGCCATTAATGCCAGAGAGGAACGACGACTCCAGTGAGTGGCACAAAGCAATCAACACACCACAGTAGACAAAGTGTCAGGTATCACCAATAAGGGAACACACCAAGCCAAGGGCTTGTCTGCTGCCATACAGCACCGCACATACTGCTGCAGCAGGACAGAATGTGCAGCTGACCTTCACTATATACTGAAGTCTGTTAATGTACTGTTACCTAATACGCTCACAGTATAATTTCTGTATAGTATAGTCGAATGAAAATGAAACGAAATGCCCCGACACATGCTAATTCCTAGCACCTCTACGGGATTTGCAATGTTACGTTAGCACCAGCCTTGTGATAGGTGACAGTAAAGCACAAACGCAAAAAATTAGCAACACCCAATTTATGGTACATGTACATAGTCACCAGTTATTAATAGTGTCATGCCTACTGCACACTCACATGGCTAACATTAATGGAACTATGCAATTATGGATTTAAGTTCCCAAGGGGTGTTGTTAGGCATAATATGAAGCAGCACATCCACCAAGCAAATAAGTTTGTTAACAAAAGACTCTGGTTGCCAAGTAACAGTCAAATGATATTCCATTAATAGCACAATAATACAGAATTAATAGAGGCATTATAAGATGCGTGTACATAGTGAGCATTTTAAAGCGCTCAATTTGCCAGATTTAAAATAATAATTTTTAGTATATATGTATATATTTAATGGTTTATAAATGAAAGTTTTCATAATACAGTGGTAACCCT
>BRDA01070265.1:0-23982 GCA_036984385.1 Crenuchus spilurus
ACAGTAAAGACAACTTGAACTTGCACAGGCAACATTAGACTTTTTCATAATGTTACAATGAGTAAATAAAGAGTTTTTACAATGTTTATTGCCTATGAACAAGATAAGTTACGTTACTTTAACTCTACAAAAATGTACAAAATGTATCATTTGACCAGGAGTTGTCCACTACTGTATATAGTCCTACAATGCTTCAATCTTATAACTACATAACATGTACAATAGTTACAAAGTATATTATACAAGTGTGTATATAAAATGCATGTTACACTTGTATGGTGCATTTCTAATACCCAAAGATGCTATACAATAAACACACTCCTTTCACACACTTAGAACTCAACCACACACTGGTGAGAAGTGGCAGCCAATCACATATAGAGGCTCAATGGAGCGGCATGGAGTGCAACCATCTCTGGGCATACACACATGGATACAAACACACATACATACACATTCATTCACTCATACCAGGGTCATTTAGAGCCAATTCACTTAGTCTACATGTCTTTGGACTGTGGGAGGAAACCTATGCATACGCAGAGAGAAACTCCACCCAGGTGAACCCAAGACTTCAGCACTGGGAGGAAAGCATGCTAGCCATCAAGCCAAAGTGCCACCCAAAATCACAGAATTTGCACAACTTTTGACAATTGCACTAGCCATAACTACTGACTTCCAGTTTGGTAGATGCAGATGACATTTTATTGCATATGTTATCATCAGACACCTTGATATGTTTATGTTTTCATTTTATTTAATTTCCATCCTCTGTATATCTTGTAGTAACTCGACTATGTGGTTCACATGCCTTCATACAGAAACTCTTCTCCTTTGGCTTAATCATTAGATACCTTGGTCAAGCTGCACTTTTGACAATATCTATTGTTATGAGATAAAATACAAATAATTGAAGTGACCTGAACTGATATCTTATAAGCAGTGCACACCCAAATGTGTTCAATTTTGGCTAGTACGGAGTACATACTGTGAGTAATTAGTTGTCAGAACAAGTTGTCACTGACACACTCCCTCCCTCCCTATTTTCCCTCTCTCTCAGCTGATGCATGTGAAAGATGATGAAAATGCCATGATTCCCTTGAGTGAGATAAAAGAGCAGGTCTCGGAGTAAAGGCAGTGATTAAAAGGGCGGTGGGGTTTTCTTCTGGAGGCAGATGAAGGAGAGCTTTCTATGACCTAGATTCCACCGTCCCCCAGTCATAACACTGCAGCTTCACGTGATCAGGGTCCTGAGTCAAAACAATAACATGAAGAGTGGAGGCTGAGGATGGGGTGCTGAGGCTGAGACTGAGACTGTAGGCAAGACTCTGGGAGGCTGGTATGTAAAAAGCTGACTTTGATCTCCTAACTCTTCACAGGTGCTGAAGGAAGATGACTGATGATAAACTCATTCTTTACATGGCAACTGCACAAACACAACCGTTCTTAATAACGAGACCACATAAAGGAAGCCTCATGTGGTAGTAAGTGGTAGTGTTTTCTCATCATGACACACCATGTTTTCTTCCACTGCACAACATGAGTCAGCAATATAGGCTTTTAACTATTCTCATGTTGCTGTCTGAAACCTGAAACCTAGCAAACCCAAATGAATATCTTGAATATCCCGTCTGATGAGGCTAGAGTATACTATTTTTGACCAGGTCATTTCTTTACCAGGTCATTTGTAAACATTAAGGCTGCCTAACCTAACAGTAAGAATATATGGTCACATAATGTATAAACAATGATCCCACGAAGACTAACACTTTCACTAATAATGAAATTAACACAGTACTAACATGATCTAGTATATAGTTATCACTACTGGAAAGTTATCACATAATATTAATGTTTAACACATATATTCCTAATTTAGTCACAGCATTATTTGCTTCATTGTTCATTAAGGTTCTATTAAGGTCAGTTGTTTGTTTTGGTGCATGACAAGATTTCCTTTTAATGATTGTTTCATTCTAGTATTACTGTGCATTACTGCTCATTTTCAAGCTTGAAATTCAGAGATATTGCCCTTATATCTCACCTGTATATTTTACAAGTCCTTGGAAAAACTGTGGGTATTGCAAAATATTAAGCTCACAAAGACATAAAACAGTGAGATTCATAATATTCACATTCTAGCCATAAAATCTGCACATATTTTAGTACTATAGCGTATATTACACATGACGGAACAGTCACATATTGTTTAACAGACACCAAGAGCTCATTAAAAGCCTCAGTCATTAAACCTTTTATGTGGATGAATGGATGGATGGATGGATTTAATAATATTTAATAATTCTGTATGAATTTCCATATGGGAAAGGTCTACTTTTTAAAAAGTAGCTGCAGTTTCTTGGTATTCAATCCATCGGTGTAATAACTCTGAAACTGTATTGTTGTTCTTGTTTTTTTTTTATGTTTTGCTGCATTCCAGCGCATCATAGTTCAATACAGAAAAAAAATGCTGCCAAATATAAAGTTAGTACATTTGAGTTACGAGTGTCATTTTAATTCATTTTTAGAGTTCATCCACAGTGATGTTTTAAAGTGAAAACATGGTGCTTGGTAATCCTTTCCTTTAAATATTATCTTCTGCCATTTCCTTACTGTGTTATGTTTATGATGTGAGATTCTCTGCTCTTGGCATGGTGTCATTTGGTGACCCTCTCCTTAAAAGTATATAGACAGATTAAAACCGCTTCATGCCTAGAGTCTATCAGACTCCTTTTAAGTCATTCACACCAGTGTGTGGTCTTTACACTAGCTGATTTCTTGGCACAATTCCACTCAACCTTTTTCTCCCAAATTTGGCTTGATTGTTCTTATCCTCATCTAACCTTGAACGTTTGTACACATATTCTCAATATTCACCACCCAAATATTACCTTCTCTTTGGGGGGGTCCAGATAATTGAAGAAGAGGGTGAAAGGAGGTAAAAAAAGGTATATAGAGAAACAGATGGACTACAGTCTGTGATTACAGAGATACAAACCTATATTGTAAGTTAAGTTGATAAAATGGACATTGAGTTTAGAAACAAGCAGGTATATAAAGCTTATATCAAAGGTAATGGTGGGACATACCAATGCAGTTTACAAACACCTTCTGATCTCTTAAATTTGAACCTCCAGGTCCAGACAGACTCCTTTTATCCACAATGCAGGTTTTAACTTCCCAGCTGCTGAATGAGCAAAACCTTGAGAAACCTCCACATGATTGCTCCAAGGTGTCTCATAAAAGACCCAACAAGTGCCTTGAAGTCATTCTGACCTAATGTGTCTGGCATTAGATGAAGTGAGTGTGTTGAACTGAGAGTTGGAAGAGACACAGAAAGCCAAAAGATATGAACAATAAGCTGTTTACTTTCAAAAGAATGCATTTGCATTTAATTTCCTGTGAAAACTAATTTGTAATTTTCAGAATAAAGAAAAAAAACATAAATTAAGTGAACTATATTTTTTAAGTGAACTATATTTATTAAGTGAACTATATTTTACACAATTTTTTTTGCAGAAATGTATATATATATATATATATATATATATATATATATATATATATATATATATATATATATATGTTCTTGTAAACACCTCCACATTTCTCTCAGACATCCAATTTCAAATGTTAATTTTCATGTAATTTGTTGCTTGGAAGGTAAGGAAAAATATTCTACAGTGGTCAGGATGAAATGGTAGGTATTGTTTGTGTGGTGGATCATTCTCAGCACTGCTGTGACACTGACGTGGTGCTGGTGTGATGCACTGGTATGAGTGGATTGGACACTGCAAAGTTATAATTATTTGTCCACATAATGATCACTGAAGAACAGGGTGAAAGGTGATTAACACAATATACCAAGAAGCAGGTGGACTACAGTATTTGAACTACACTCTTAAAAGAGATGTTTCTTCAAGGGTTCTTTAGTAAAGATGGAACTGTTCTATATATAACAATGACCACTCAAAGAACCCAAAGGGTTCTCTCTGTGGTGAAAGGGTTCTTCAGATTGATGAGGAATATGATTATGTACAAAATCTTTCTGAGAATGGTTCTATATAGCACCAAACAGGATTCCTCTTTTATAACTCTTTTGGGGGCTATACAAATCCTAGTTTCAAAAAGGTTCTGTAAAGCAAATTCCTCAAAAGATCCTTTTCACTATGAATAGAGCCATTTTATTTACTAAATAACCCTTGAAGAAACATCTCTCATTAAAGTTTACAAAGTGGTAAGTGGAGCTAAATGGACAATGAGTCATTAGTACCTAATGAATTGGGCAGTGAGTGTATAATTGCAATTAGATATAACAATGCATTTGTTATATCTAGATAATTTCCCAAATTCGTGTTTTATTATATGTGTGTGTTATACAATTAACGATTATAGTGGTATTACAGAATAACAAGACTAATGAAAACAACGAAGTATGAATTAGATTTCGCAACATTAGATTTATTTATTTTGCAAACCAGTTAGTGTTGCGGCTTGATCGCATCACACTACGCAAATGGCTTTTCTGTTTCGCTATTAGAACGCAGCTGAGCCCTCTCAGACATTGTATCCTTCCGCGCGGCGCACTACTCTACCTCACTACAGCGCATTACTGGGCTCCTAAGACCGACTTTAAAGCATATAGTTTACGATTATGACGTTTAGGTATTTTATTTATGTTTAACATACGTTAATACTCAATAAATCAGTAATTTCTCCTTATCTTGATGTGTGTGGGAGAAAGCTTTAACTGAGGCATCGCGGAGGGATCCGAGTCCTGAGTGTGGATTAACAGGGTTCATACGCTCTCTCTCTCGCGTGCGCGCGCCCGCCCATAAGCGGACTGTGCAGCATCGCGCGGACTCACACCGGACTGAGCACCCCGGACCGGTACTATGGCTGCAGACGGACGTTTGTTGTGAGTAGGACGTTTAGCCACGTTCACAGCTAGAAGGTGCCGAAAGCTTTGTGACTACAGTGATATTTACTCACACTCGTCCTGAGCAGGAGTATCTGGACAGGACACAGTCAAAGGACTAGACTACCTGTGATTTTTATTATCTTTCCCAAATCTGAGCAGCACGGGAGTTTAGGAGGAGGACGATTTTGGACGCTTTCAAAGATGTTGCTGTCCAAGTTTGGGTCTTTTTCCCACATTTGCAGCACGACTAACATTGATCACTTACCAGTGAAAATTCAGCTCCAATCAGGTAATAATGCGTGGCTGGTTTTAGTCTGTTAAATGCAGTTTTTTTTATATTTTGACTCTAACATCAGAAGCTGAGCCGGCTTCCCGGAGCAGCTGTAGACATTCCTGTGTTCGTGACCTCAAATTTTGGAGCCATTTTGGCGCTTCTGTTTGTGACCTGCGTGTGTCTCTTACAGCTAAAGCTGAACGGGAGCCGTTTGACAAAGTCTACCATGTGGGCTCGGTGTTGGGGAGCGGAGGTTTCGGCACGGTGTACGCCGGTAGTCGGTCAGCAGACGGTGTGCCGGTGAGTACTTGGGCTTTGTTGTGGTGGGAGCAGCAGCACGTGTCCCGCGCGCGGTGTCCCCACTAACCCGCGTCTTTCACCTTCACAGGTCGCCATTAAGCACGTGGCCAAGGAGAGAGTCACTGAATGGGGCACACTTGTAAGTACCGTCGTGTGTTTGACTATTTGTCCGTCGTGCTGATGGTGCTGTAGCTCTGACTCTCCTCTCGTCTCCAGAACGGCTCCCTGGTCCCGCTGGAGATCCTCCTGCTGAAGAAAGTGGGCAACACTTTCCCAGGTGTCATTAAACTGATCGACTGGTATGAGAGGCCGGACGGCTGGTTGATCATCATGGAGCGACCGGAGATGGTCAAAGACTTGTTTGACTATATCACAGAGAAGGGAGCTCTGGATGAGGACACGGCCCGGGGCTTCTTCCGCCAGGTGCTGGAGGCTGTCCGCCACTGCTACACTTGCGGGGTCGTTCACCGGGACATCAAAGATGAAAACCTCCTAGTGGACTTACGCACAGGAGACCTGAAGCTTATTGACTTTGGATCAGGAGCAGTTCTCAAGGACACTGTGTACACTGACTTTGATGGTAAGTCCTTGACTCTCACATCACCCTCTGCCCTCTGCCATCCCTCCAACATGCCACATGCAATTAAAATAAGTCTCTTCTCTCGTGATTTAGCATGTAATGATTTGCATTTGAAGCATAACTGCTTTATTAAAGATATTTGCGTCTGCAATGTTCTGTTTTTGCCAGCTGATACTCAGATTTTATTGGCCAGACAAAGCCAGTGTGGTTCTTCAGTAAAGAAAAAATGGTTCTATATGGAACCATGAACACTCAAAGAACCTAGAGGGATGAAATGGTTCTTCTGATTGATGAGGAATATGTTTTGGCCTTTTGGAAATGGTTCTATATGGCAGCAAAAAGGGTTCCTCTTGACATCATAACTACAGCAGAACCCTTAAAAAAAGTTCTGTATAGAAGCATCCACAACACTTTCATCAATCTAAAGAACCCTTTATCCACGTGAAGGGTGCTTTGTGTTCATGGTTGTGTGCATATATAACCATTTTCTGTACTAAAAAACATTGAAGAACAATCTTATTAAAAGTGTAGGCTAATAATAGTGTGTATGTATAATGGTGTGTGTATATATTTTAATGAGAAACACAACTACACAGTGTTTGAGTGTCAGCTGCTGCTGTGTAACGTTAGTGTTTGTTGTGAAATGTGAGTCGTGAAACCACGTGACACGTCTGTTTTTGTTTGGTATCCAGGCTAGTCTTATCCTTCAGGCCCGATACAGCAGCACAGCTCAAGAGGCTTTTGTTATGCTCAGTGACTCATATTGAGCGTATTTTCAGTTGGTGTCTGTACTGGGTGTATGTGAAAGGGTGTCGATTGGCTTCTAGTTGGCCTTTCTTCTCTTTTGAATTGTCCTCTCTGCTCTCAAGCCAGTTATTTCTCTAGTGGAGGAGGGGCTCTGTTAGACCCCAACTCTGGTGCCGCCTTTTCCAGTCAGTTAGCTGAGTAGCTTTTACACTACTGCAGGGTAATCCAATGTAATCAAATGTTACAAAACCTGCTGGTCAGACTGATTATGAAGTATTTAGTCACACTAGTGATTAACAAAATTTCTCTCAGCCGTATTGAAAGTTTGTAAATGTTTTAATTTCTCTGTAATTGTTGTTTCAAAACTGAATTGTCATTGTAATACACAGGTACCAGAGTGTACAGCCCTCCGGAGTGGATTCGCTTCCACAGGTACCATGGACGTTCAGCTACAGTGTGGTCACTGGGTGTGCTGCTGTATGACATGGTGTGTGGGGACATCCCATTTGAACATGATGAGGAGATTGTGAAGGGCCGTCTCTTCTTCAGGAAGAGAATCTCTCCCGGTAAGTCAAAAGCAGCATTTTTCTTAAGTCATGTGTATAATTTGTTTTGAAGACGTAATGTTCACTGTTTGTTCCCCTACAGAGTGTCAGCATCTCATCAAGTGGTGCCTCAGCCTGAGGCCCTCAGACAGACCTACTTTGGAGCAAATATTAGAGCACAAGTGGATGCATACAAAGAAAGACTCAAAAGCAGAGCATGGGGATATCACACTTCTTGTGATCAGCACAGATTCATCATCGAGCACAAGTTCAAGCAAAGAGAGCCTCTGACGGACATGCTTAACTGATTGTTCCAAAATTGGTTGCCTGGACTTTGTTTAATTTATTTTTCAGTCTTTCATTTCGAAGGAATGGATTTCTCATGGGAAATGCACAAGCACTGATGCTAGCAACCCTATGGTCATACTTATTGCTCTTATAGAGCTTATACTTGGACTTTAGTTCAGTGCCTTTTTTTTCTCCCCCAGAAAGCTGCTTTTGTGCGACCTGCATTCTCTATATGAGGTCCATCTCTCGCCCTCTTGTGGTGGAATACTGTCTCAACAGGCACACATACAGCCAACTGTTCTGTGTGTGTACTCAAAAAGTGGAGAAATCCTTAGTAATTTTAATTCACTACTTCATCTCTGCTGTCATATTTCGGCCTTTGATTAGCAAATACTTGGGCGATGTGCACAATCAATGCAATGGGATTTTGAATACAATTCTGTATTTATGTATATTCTCTCCCATGTTTTATTTATTCATACAGAACAAACATTCCACATTCTGTGGCTATTTATTTATTTATTCTTTTTTTTTTAACAACCTGCAAAAATGAACATGTTGGAGTTGACACCCCTGGTTCACTTGTAGCTCAGTCTAAAGACTTACAGGTCAGCTAAGCTGATACACTTTAAAATGGGACGGAGATGCTTAAGTGATTCCATTCTAATATGTAATGAGTTTCTTTCTTCCGTATTAGATGGAAGTAGTGTTCTAGTTTGTACTTCCACTGGGACTGTAGAATTCTTTTTGCATTTGTGAGACAATGCTGAATTTATTTTTTATAACAATAAAAATCTTCAATACAAACATGTCTGTTACTTGCAGCTAAGTGAAGGTAATAATACTGGTTTATTCTGAATACTGTCTGGCAGGTGCCCATCTCTTTGAACACTTAAGTGAGCACTAGATTAAAACTGATCTTATATTGTGTATAATTGTCTTTCCCTTTTTCTATTAATTAGTAATAGTTTTGATTTGGCAGTGTATGAACTGAAGAGTGCTTTCGATTCTAACCTGCCTGCACTCTTAATGGAAACAAAGCACTGTTGTACATCACCCTAGATAAGCGCACTTGCTAAATGCTGTAAATGTACTTCACAAATGCAACCATTTTCCAGTATATGATATAATGTATATGCATAACATTTACTGTTAAAATGGAGGGGGGGGGTAATTAAAAAAAGTCGGGTAACAAGCTGAGTCAAACCTGCTAATCTAGGAAAAAAACAGGACATTCCTAAAAATGTCTACTTTCTGGAAAATCCCCATGGAGGAAGGAAAAGGGTACAAATCATTTAAATACCTGTGACGGTGCTGCCCCCTAAAGATTTTGGGCGAATTGAGGCTATTTAGGGATGTGAAGAGAATAGGGAAGTGAAAGTGGAGAAAGTCAAATGTTAGCAAAACAAATTAGTAATTCCCAACTGATTCAGTCACGTTCAGTAGTTAAAACATCAAAAAAACTAATGACTGCAGGCTGGTAGGATTTCCCTGCACAGCAGATACAGCTTCCAGCCTATTTGAGGGTGGTTGTGGTTGTTTGGAGTTGGGGGAGGGGGTTAATGCTGGGTTCCTGGCCTCGCTGCTTCCTCGTTGTAGAGCGGGACGTAGTGAGTCACGTTGTGCGCTGGGCAGGATCCGTACAGCCGCATTGTTGTTGGGGGTAGGAGCGGCGAGCTAGCCTGCTAGCACCCACATATCTCCTCATAAAACTTAACCGGACCAGCCACAGCATACGGGCGAAATGTTAGTTTAACGAGCGGTTTGATGCAGCTTCGACAGCTCTTATGTGAATTCAGACGGTTGCCGTGGATAGTGCCGTTTCTTCTTCACATACGAGGACAAACTCGAGCAGCGCCCGTTGGATGCTAACTTGTGTGTTAGCCTCTGCTGTGTGCAGGCCCTACACGCCGCTGTTGCCTAGCGTTGCTTTCAGGCTTTACAGTACGATACTTCGAACCCGAAGGTGAGAAAGGCGTATCCTTTGTTTTAAAAGTGTTTTCTAATACGTTTAGCATTTAGTGTAGCACCGTGGACGTGGAAGTGCGTTTGGCTGCTCATTACATTACCTTTTAGACCTTGTTTGTTTTGTCTGACGCCATCTTTGCCTAATTTTGAGGACTCGAAGCGGGGATTAGCCCGCTAACGCTAGCCGTCCTTGGTCAGGTTCTGTTGTGGTACAGCTAGCCAGCTAACATGCTAACTTATTTTAGCTAATGTTGCGTTTTTTTACAACACACACTACTATTTTCATTTGACGAACCAATGTAAGTGTTCGTAAAAGTTTTACAGACCCAGACTAACGTTTGTTAGCTTAATTTAGAGCATATCAACTCTAGTCCTATAAACCCACTTCCCTGTATACTTTAGCTTGAGCCAATTATTAAGCTTTTTATGAGCTGGTACATGTGTGTTGGTTACGTGAAAATACAGGCTAGAACTAAAGTTGTGTACCTATTTGTTTTTGTAATAACCAGCAAAAGAATAATTTTTAAGCTTTAGCTAGTTAGTATGTTCCACCACTGGACGCCGTACCAGGCAGTGCTTTCATGTTTGTTTACCTCCTGCTCACCTCATGCAAATTATAACGGTATTTTGTCCACGTGATCTTCAGGTAATGCAGAGCTTGACGTTATTACTTCATATTGTACTGGCATTTAAGTCTGTTATAACAGTCAGTGGTATTTGTTGCCAAGCTTTGAGTAGCAGTGAATGGTTTCCAGCTTTGCCTGATGTTGCTATGAGCTCTTGTTTGATTACCTGAAAGTGTTTTCTGTGAAAGACCTTAGACTCATTGTTTTCAATAATCAAAGTCTACCAAAGCTTGAACATAACTTGTTTAATTAGGTGAAATGCATTTTGAATCTTAGCTTTTAGTTTTTAGGATTGTCTCCAAAGTGTCATGCTTTGTTTGTACATGAACATCTCTTTGTTAGCCTCTACAGGTGTTAAAATGAGGAAGAAAACTCGAAATAACCGCACATCCCCTACACAGAGGCCTCCATCACCCATAAAACCTTCACGAAACCGTGAGACACTCACCTATGCTGAGGCTCAGCGCATGGTGGAGTTGGATATTGATGGACGTGTTCACCGAATCAGCATTTTTGACAAACTTGATGTCATCAACAGCGATGATCCGTTAGCTCAGGAGATCAGTGAATGCAACAGCAACAAGGAGAATACTGAGAAACCTCCGCAGGTTTTGGTGCGCTCTGTGCGGCTAAAAAACAATCAGCAGAAGAAGAGTGCTGCTCAGCCTGCAGGGCAGAGTTCTCCAGCTCAGGGCAGGTTACCTGAGCCAAAAATAAAAATGGTTGAGTATAACCTCCCAGCTGTGCCACGACGACCCTCCACGTATTACACTTATGTGGAGAAGACCTCAGATGAGCTGGATGAAGAGGTGGAGTATGATATGGATGAGGAAGATTATGCATGGCTGGAGCTGATCAATGAGAAGAGGAAATGCGAGGGTTACAGTCAAGTGTCTCAGAATGTTTTTGAGTTCCTTATGGACCGCTTTGAGAAGGAGTCTTATTTTGAAAGCCAGGGTCAGGGAGATCCACAGTCCCTCATTGATGAGGATGCTGTTTGCTGCATCTGCATGGATGGAGAGTGTCAGAACAGTAATGCTATTCTTTTTTGTGACATGTGCAACTTAGCAGTGCATCAGGAATGTTATGGGGTCCCTCACATCCCAGAAGGCCAGTGGCTGTGCCGCCATTGTTTACAGTCTCCTTCCCAGCCTGCAGAGTGTATTTTCTGCCCCAATAAAGGCGGAGCGCTTAAGAGGACAGATGACGACCGCTGGGGCCATGTGGTCTGTGCCATTTGGGTCCCTGAGGTCGGCTTTACTAACACAGTCTTCATTGAGCCCATTGATGGTGTTGCTAACATTCCGCCAGCTCGTTGGAAACTGACCTGCTACCTCTGTAAAGAGAGAGGAGTTGGTGCCTGTATTCAGTGTAGCAAGGCCAATTGTTACACTGCCTTTCATGTGAGTTGTGCTCAAAAAGCAGGGTTATATATGAAGATGGAGCCCATTAAAGAGGTGACTGATACAGGGTCCACAACATTTTCAGTGAAGAAAACTGCCTATTGTTGTTCACATACTCCCAATGGTTGTGTCAGGAGGCCACTTCCTATCTATGAAGAGGCCCAATCCAAAAATGGTCTTTGTCAAAAGGGCAAACAGAAAGGTGGCAGGACAAGAGTAAAAGGATGTCATAAAAAGAAGACTAAAAAAGTGGAGGCAGAGCCAGTTCCAGTGGTTCCAGCTGTGTCTGTTCCAAGCATTACACCTAAAAGGTATGCCTCTTGTGTGGTTGGAGCTGAATGTTGGCTCATTCAGAAATATGTTGTACATGTTTACAATGCATCTCTGCTGTTTTAAATTATATTTATATATTTTCTCAGCATAACCTTTAGTTTACTATTTAGCAAACTGATACAACAGTAGGTTATGGTCTTCTAAAATGGTATTATTGATGTTTATTGACTCTTGATCTCATTATTGCATTTCAGCTTCAACACTATCCTCAACCAAGTCTCAGTGCAAAGGAAAAGGCTGTTTGTGGAACGTGTACTCAGTTACTGGATGCTCAAAAGACAGTCACGAAATGGGGTCCCACTTATCCGACGTCTGCAGACCACCCTACAGAGTCAAAAATCACCACAGCTTGTAAGAACTTCATTGTACTATGTGCTATTAGGCAATTATCTGTAGTCTTTTTTTACTCTTAGCAAGTATTCAAGTAATTTGCCTGTTGATAACATATAAAAAAATTCAGTGACTTCAACATCTGGGGTTACTGAAGACTTATCAGGCATTTCATAATTTATAATGTGAAAATATGTTCTTGTCTAAATACAGGATGATGGTGAGGAGGACTGCCGAGCACTGAAGGAGCAGCTAAAAGACTTGCATCGTTTGCGGCATGATCTGGAAAGGACACGCTTGCTGCTGGAACTCGTACGAAAAAGAGAGAAGCTCAAGAGAGAGCAGGTTAGAATAAACCATCCTTCTGAAAGCAGCACTTGGTTATTTGGGATGAGTCTGAATTTGGTTTTCCGCTGTTTTAATTGTTATGATTTTTGCTATTGTAAGCAGCATCACACAGTGTATAAGATTTTCTTTAGCTGTGAGGCAGAATTGATGTACTCAAAATGCAGAATGACACACACTGCAGCAGCCGGTTTATTGCAACTGTAAGCAAAATTGGCCAAATTCTGGCAGCATCAGAAACTGTAGATTAAAATCAAAAGAGTGAGACTGCTCATGTCAGCCTTGTCTACAATACTTCAATGACAGGACATCACTGAATGACGTGAAACTTGCAGGACAGATACAGTACTTAATATGGGAAAATGTAAACAAGATTTGGCAAATACTTCTCTTTTTTCGCCCCTTGAAGTGTGGTTTAATGAGGCATAATGATGTCAGTGTTATGCTCAGGGCTTGTTTCTGTTTGCTCAAACTTTTATTTTGCTCAATTCCAGAGTATGCTTTTTGATGTATGTAAGATTTTTCTGGTGTCATCTTGTGCTGTCTGACATGTATCAGCCTTAGAAGACCACTGAAATCGCACAGTATATACCCAGTTTTGGTTTCAACTAGTGATGCACCAAAAGGAATATTGTTTGCTAAAACTGAAAACAAAATTCAGGACACACTGTTCTGAAATACTATTTTATTCATTTTTTTTCTTAGTTTGAAGTTTTTGTTTTGTTAATCAAAATTTGTAAATTTTATTTTGCTTCTGAAGATTTGCTACAATCTGCATACTGAGTGGGATATAGTGTTACAAAATGGTGTATCAGACCTATAAATGAGAGAGCCATGGGTACCTCCTCTTGAATCTTGTTGTGAATAGTGATTGGAAATTGCTTGTCTAATGTTCCTTAAAGACATTTTGGAATCGTTCCACATGGCCTATTTTTTTTTTTTTTTTTTCTGGGCAGACTTTTTGAACACATCATTAGTGACAGGCACAGGGGAGCAATGGAAATGTGTTTAAGTTATCCTTTCTTGGTAAACATTTTTGTCCCTTTTTCTGTGATTTTTGTCAATTTTCAGCCAAAAATGTTATGTCTAATATTTTTGTGCGTCCCTGTTTTTGATAAGCCTTTTACTATCACATAATTGTATATTGCTTGCGATCATGTTAGTTTTGTGTTGTTGCATTGATTTTTGAGTAACTATATATTCTTTTTGGTCAGATGAAGCTTCAACAGTCAGTGCTAGAGATGCAGCTCACTCCATTTACCATCATATTACGAGCTGTACTGGACCAGCTGCAAGAGAAAGATCAGACCAAGGTTTTTGCCCAGCCTGTGAGCATCAAGGAGGTAAGGCTTATATGTCCTTTTCTCTGCCTGCTTTATAGACTTTTATTTTTCCATGTTTGGTCCAATTTAATTGGATGATTGATTTCATGTTATTTAACTGCTTTTGCATCACTGTTGTCTTCAAGGTTCCAGATTATCTTGATCACATCTCACACCCAATGGACTTCTCTACCATGAGGAACCGCATAGATGCACATGAATACAAGAACTTGGATGATTTTGAGGATGACTTCAATCTCATTATCAATAACTGCATGAAATACAATGCCAAGGATACTTTCTTTTACCGTACTGCTGTTCGCATGCGAGACCATGGAGGGGTTATTCTTAGGAAGTCACGACGAGATGTGGAGCGGATAGGCCTTGACTTTCCCAGCGGGTTGCATCTTCCTGAGCCACCTAAAATAGAGTCCCCTCGAGTGCTGACGTGGGAAGAGGGTATGAGAAGCCTGCATGCTTTTTAGAATTTTTTTTAATTTTATTAATTAATGTGAAGTATAATTATAGTTCTGAGGATGATTGCTTGCCTGTTATGGTTTGTTGGTGCTGGTTAGTTGTAAGCACTTAAATGTAAAGTTGCTTTACTTATTGAATAAGAATGTGAATGAGTAAATGCTCTGTGTTCTGGTTATTGCAGTGGACCGGCTGTTAAATCCAGCAAATCGAGTGCACATGTCTTTTGAGGAACAACTTAATAGATTCTTAGAG
The DNA here is from genome assembly GCA_036984385.1 of Crenuchus spilurus. Lineage (NCBI taxonomy): Eukaryota > Metazoa > Chordata > Actinopteri > Characiformes > Crenuchidae > Crenuchus > Crenuchus spilurus. The sequence goes on from BRDA01070265.1 coordinate 14,712, forward strand.
ATGCTGGATTTAACCACTGCTATGAAACCTAGCCCATCACGAAGCAAGCGCCTCAAGTTGCTGAAGAAGGCCATCATTGATGTACGACTAGAAATGAGCCAGCAGCCCAAGTTTCCTCTCACAGAGCAAAAACAGCTCCAGGAGGTGGAGACGCCACTCCCTCTTCCAGAGTGCATGGAAGAAGAAGGTACACAATTCAGACATTGTTTTGTATGTCCTATTTCAAACTTGAATTGTTACAGATTAGATTTGACTGTTACATAGGCTTGGTATCTGTTTGTTGCCATCTATGTTTATTATACATACAAGCACATACACTGAACTCTCCGATACTCTAAAGTGTAATCATATTGACTTCATTCTTGTTTCACAGTTGACAAATCATTACCTCCCAAATTGGAGCCTTCAATTTCTGTTCCACTTGTCTCAAATTTGGACAGTCCTTCAGAGCCCCCCGCACTGAAACCCATTGAGCCTAGCCCCGATAAGTGCCAGAGAAAGGTCAAATTTGATGGGAAGATGCTCTCTACCTCACTGCTAAATGGACTATCCTCTGACATTGAACCCTCTGAAAACAACGTTGTGGTAGCTACCTCCACACTCACAGAATCGACAGGCACAGTTAACAGACGGACTTCTGTGCTTTTCCGGAAGTCTAAGAGTGTTAGCCCACAGAAACCAGTTAAAACTGGACAAACCTCGGTGGACTGCCCCCAACTAGGCACCAAGACATTCCTGTCAGTCGTCATTCCTCGCCTGGAAACGCTACTTCAGCACAGAAAGAGAACGCGCAGTGGAGACAGCCAGGACGGAGATGAGGAGGAATGCCCAGTGAAGCGTTTTGACACTGGTAAATTAACATAAAAGCGATTTGTTTTGAATGTATCCTCAGCTTCATTGAAGTATTGCTATTCTAAATACTTCCTGAGATCATTGCTGAGACCATCAGAGAAAGCCAAGTTTCTCTAAAATCATTGCTTTCATTCATTACTATCTTAAACTGCAGGTATTAAAATGGGCAGAAATATTTTGTATGTTTTTAATTTTGAGGGAAATATTTCAGTTTTGTTTATTTGTACTTCTGGATAATTGTCTGTAATTCATTTAGTGTTTTGTGTTATGCTGTGTTAATTCTTTTATAGACCACTTTTGTTTTAGATCAATTTTGGGTTACAACATCTAATAAGTATGCACCTGCTGAGCTGATTTGTTTTATTGTATTTGTAGGGCTGTCTAATGGTTTTGTGCTGGAGCAGCAGAAAGAGTTGAGTGGTAGAGTACTAGAACCTCGCCGCCGATGTGCCTCCGAGTCCAGCATCTCCTCTAGTGGAAGTACCAGTGTGCTGGGCAATACAAGGTATGCAACAAGATTTATTTTGAGCCTTTAAATTTTGAGTAGAAATTGCATGTAATTTTGAATAATCTAAATGTTTAGTAACTTGGCAGTGTTTATGTTGCTATATAATGCACACTCCTTGATGGATTATTTGTCTCTATCACCACTAACTCGGAACAGCTCTCCTCTTGGTATGCTTGGCACTGTCAGTCAGCCCAAGAGTGGGAAAGGGAAGCAGGCGATGGCACGGCGAAATACGACGGATGAGAGAAATGAACTGACTGCGTGCATGGAAACAGGGAACATTTCCAAAGCAAGCAAGTTGGCAGCTGGTGAGTTGCCTACTTTTGGTAAATGTGAGGCTGCAGTGTTTTTTGTGTTGAAAACAATAGCTATGCATTAACAAAATAACATGGGCTGAAATTTGTGTCTGGATATGCTGCTGCCAGGTCAGCTTTGGGAAGCTTGCTGCCCCATTCGTCGTTGCTTGCTTCAGAAATGCTCTGCTACATGGCTTCAGCTGACACTCTGTGATGCTTTTGCTTTTGCTTCACTGTCTGCATGAGTAATTTCAGCTTCAAATACATCTGTGTCATAATAATTGCCATCACAGCTAATCTTATTTTAAATGTTTCATGTTTGCCTGCTACCCAAGCAATGAAAAGTGCAATTCCACTCAAAAATGTCATTGGTAGTCTTCTTTGTGTAACATATTCTCATATTTCAAGATTTTATGTGATGTCATTTGCTTTCTAAAACACTCTACTGTATACAGTGCTTATTGAAGTGAGCCTAGATTCCCAAAAGCATCTTTGCTGGAAACTGGCAATGAGAAGAGAGAATGCTCAGTGTTATGCTTCCTCTACCATTTAAGATTCATCTTTGTATCATGATGCTTTTGAGAAGCTACTGCACCTTTTGGGAGTGCTTATGATTTGTTTTGTGATTATCAAACAAGGAATTGTATCTAGTAAAAGTAGTTTCAGTAGCATCTTTAAACATGTTCAGCTAAACAATATTTAAATGAGTATTCAGTCTTTCATTTGGCCTGATTTTTGGGTGGAATTCTCTCAAGCTTGTGTTAAATACCAGCTGTGGAGGAGACTGCACAGGTAAACTGCCTTTGCTTCATGCTCTTCCATCAAAGAGATGGCCCGTGCTACTTAATGCTTTTAAGATTTGCACAGCCATGGCTCTTGCTCTTGAGGTGTTCTGCCTCCTGTTTTCGGTGAACCCCTCGTAACTTATCATTATATTCCTACTTCCATAGAACTTGACCACAGCAATATATGGATGCCCTCTAATACTACCACACTAACTCTGGAACCCTTTAAACTAGTCTGGGCAAAACTTAGTGGATATCCCTCCTACCCTGCCTTGGTGAGTGTGCATGTGTGCATGCCAGACAGAGTCTTCTTTTTCTCCATCATCCCATGCATCTGCCTTCTGCCATCCTGTGACTTTTTTCATGATGATGCAAGTGTCATGCTGCCGCACAAATCAGAGGTGTAGAAGCCAAAGCATTGTTTGCCAGGTGACTCAAACAGAGAATGTGGGTGACTGTGTGTGTGTCAGTGGTGTGTGTGTGTGTGTGTGTGTGTGTCAGTGGTGTCAGTTTAGTGATGAGCATTTCCATCCACGAGCTACAGCTCTCGCTTTCTGTGTCTGACAATGAAGATGTTGACTAACTGCTGACTCATTCATGTAGATCATAGACCCGCAGATGCCCCGGGCGGGTTATCATCGCAACGGCGTGTTCATCCCCACTCCTCCACGGGACGTGCTCAGGGTCGGCGAGCTGATGCAGTACAAGTCAGAGGAGAAACTCTACCTCGTCCGATTCTTCGACAACAAACGCAACTGGTGAGGCACTCTTCATTGTCACTTGTTTATTCTTCATATGTTGCACTGCCATTTTTAATATAGAGAAAGCTTAAGGGATTTCAGTGCTTGTAGAAATGCTATGAAAATGGGTTTTGGAAGACATTGTTTTTACTGTGAATATTTGAAGGATAATGCAATTGACCCTAATCCTACTTTTATTTTTCTTAGGCAATGGCTTCCTAAGTCCAAAATGGTACCATTTGGGATAAACAAAACATTAGATCAAATCAAAATGTTGGAGGGTCGCTCTTCCAGCATTCGCAAAGCTGTGCAAAGCGCCTTCAGCCGTGCCATGAACCACTTGAGCCTAGTCCAGGACTTAAGTGATGGACTAAACCTCACTTAACGGATCTCTCCAGGGCTTATCAGCCTCATGTTTACCTAGTGTTACACTTGCAAACACGGCTGGCGATGTTTATAAGGAGCCTGAATAGGGCTCTTCTCATCAGGAGCAAGATGACACTCTAAACAATGAGGACCTTCAATCTCCACTAATGTGCTGCAAGACTGCTGTGAACCTCACTGCCATCACAACCCCTTTATTCACATTGTCACAACCATTTATGAAAGCCACATATCTAACCTTGCTTGTAAATACCAGACCATTGTAAGTTATCCAACACTAATTTATTTCTTTGGTTGGTACCGCACATGACCTCATGGAAGATTTCTACTCCAAGGTGAATTCTCAACTTCGCACTGAGGTGCGGACACCGCTGGTGCTACAACGCGAGCAAAGCCTCAAAAATTTTCCCCCTTACACCCCTAGAGACCTAGATGAGGCTGTCGCACTTACTGTATGAGACAAAATTTCTTTTTAACAGTTAAATTATTGAAATTTACCAATGCAAGCTTCTCCCACTTGGCATTAACATGTTATGTACTTTTTTATATAATGACAAATATTCTTATGGGACACAACTATGTGCAGTTTGTACATATTTATATAAAGCTATGAAATTCTATACTGTATATGTAATAGTTAGAGTCAAAACATTTTTGAACAGAGGAAAAAAAGTAGCGATGAAAAACCGGAAGTGCATCACTCATGCAAAACCAAAAATTTTGCTGCCCAGATTTTTTTATACACAGTTTTACGGTTTTCACCTGAGTGGGTGTGAAATATGAATGTGTGTGTGTGAGCGTGTGTGTATAGTGTGGTGTTCTGTACAGAAAATAGTCGAGAGATTTTCCAACTTGTTGCATTTATTTCGCTGTATTGTTGGGACATGTGTTATAGATTTATGAGAATGTGCCTGTGCAAATGAATTGTATTAGAACAAAAAAGTATGCAAAACTTTATATTCAGAGTGTTTAGGGACAATTTGGTGAAAGCTGTGGTTGCCCATTGTTGCTTTTTGTGTGTGAGTGTGCGTGTGTTTTAGTCATAGCCATCTGTTGTGACGGTTGAACTTTTGTCTTTTTCCATAAAGGATTTTGGGTAGCAAAGGACATATTCTTATGAATACTTTTATTTTGTATGAATGTCATGTACTTATATTGAGTGGTACTCTGTATTCTTTTCTCTGGGAGGATCACATAATAGCCAATGTTAGTGAATGCTGGCAAGATCCAGTATTTTTTTAAGTACACTGAAAATAAAAAAGAAAAACTTTCAGCTTTGGCAAACCTTTGTTTTTGTATGAATGTTCTAATGCTGTACATTATATCAGTTAAATGAGGTAAACTACAACGTACTGTACAGTGCCAGAATGGCCAATAGATGGAGCTATGGAATTGTATTTTCTATGCAAGAACAAGTGGCTTGAACCACACTTCCTTTCAGCAGCCACTTCATTGGGTAGCCGTGTGATAAATGACCTTTTACAGGCAGTGATGATGGAAATGTCATCCACTCATTTTTGACATTACTGCTGTACCCAGAGGTCAATTAACTGAAAGTTGTTAACACTTATTAATGTGGATTTGACCAAAGGGCATGTTAGCCTGATGTATTTAATGTACGTGTACATTTGTAAATACTGGTGTGAATTTTAGTAGCTGTATCTCCTGTTTTCCATTGAATTTCTAAGTGATGTTCCAGTGAACAAAAGTGACTAGTCTTGTGCCCAAGGGCTCTCTATAAAAGCAAAACAAGAGGCTGAACAGGAATTAGTCATGTAACTTCAGTAATCTCTCAATATTCAGTTTTACTTGAGCAGTTTTTACAATGGTTAGTGTCTCAAAGAAGCTTCAAGGAGAGTCCAGATGGCAACTGTTGCGAAAGCAAAGTAACTTGAGAGCTGTCAAAAGACAAAAAAACACCATCCTCTTGAGTCACTGGAGAGTGGGTTTAAGATATAAATAGGACAATTTTACAATTACAAATTAGTTTACAAATCAGACTAATTAATGATTTTTGTGTATACAGAGGAAACACTGACATCAGTGGCTGATGTAATAGATGTATTAAAGGTCTGCTGATTGTGTTCGATATACAGCTCTGGGAAGACCATTGCATATTATTTTCTATTTTTAATATTTATAGGTCTGTATTTTATTCTATGAGCCACTGACATTTCCCCCAAATTCCAAGTAAAATTGTCCTTTCACAGCATTTATAGAAAATAACTAATCAAAATGGCAAAACAGTGTTTTATGCAAAAATATGCAGGTCAGTTTTGCTTGATGGCTTCTGATCATCTGTTCAAGTCTGGAAATATGAATATGTACATAGATACATACTGTACATACATATACTAAGTATACTCATTCCTGTTAAAATCCAGGTTTCTGTGATGCTAAAAAATTTGTCCAAATTTAAATTACTTTTTTTCTTTGCCAATGTGACTTGCACACAATAAAATTTGACCTCCACATTTAACCCATTCCTGCAGTGAAACCCACACAGACTAGTGATTACACAAGGCTGTGAGAACATGTGCCCGAAGTGACAGGGGTGCCCTATCCATGGTGCCTTGCTCAACAGCACTTCAGTCATGAACCGGCAACCTTCTGGTCACAAGCCCAGGTCGCTAACCACCAGGCTACAGCTGCCCCAGTCATGAACAGACATGGACGAATTTGTTGTACCATCATTGGTTCATTCCTTCTGAATAGTGAGAAAAATCTATTATTTGCATGTATACCTGCAGACCTTTGGTTTGTCAGAGAGTAAAGCAAAAAAAGTGAAAAGACAAATCATTGCGTATTCTATAAAATAATGAACTGATTATAGTAACATTTTCATCATTTCAAAGTTTTTTTTTAATTAGCGTCACACATCTTCAATCTTAAAATAATTAATTCACACTATTTAATTGGAGACAAGTAGTCACTGCTGTTTGGTTTCATATGAACCACAGGAAGTTGTTGTCTGAAGGGATCAGAAAGAACATTCTAGCCAGGCATATTAAAGGTAAAGTCAATATGACCAATTCCAAGCAGCTTGATGTTCCTGTGACTACAGTTACATTAGTAAGAAGTTTAATGTTCACAGAAATGTAGGGAACCCTCCCTGGACATGGCTGAAAGAGGAAAATCAAACCCAGATTTAACGGAAAGGTTGTGTGAATGATAGACAAAGAACCAAGAAAAACCTCAAAGAGATACAAGCTGAACTCCAAAGTCAGCTTCCAACAGGGGGCAGCCGTGGCCTGGTGGTTAGGGATCTGGTCTTGTTGGCTTGATCACCGAGCTGATCTTGACTAAAGTGCCTTTGAGGCACCTAACGCCCAACTGCTCCCCATGGATATGGCTGTCCACTGCTTCAGGCACATTCTCACAGCCTAGTGTGTTGACTAGTGTGTGTGTGTGTGTGTGTGTGTGTTTCACTGCACGGATGGTATAAATGCTGAGGTCAAATTCCGCTGTCTGCAATAATATTGGTAAAGTTGAATCTAATCTAATCTAATCTACAAGGATATTGCCTCAAAACATACAGCCCAAAACACTCAAGAACAGTTGAGAATAAAAAAACTGGACTGTTCTGAAATGGCCTTCTGTGAATCCTGATCTGAATCCTATTGAACATCTATGGAAAAAGCTAAAACATGCAGTCCGGAGAAGACATCCTTCAAACCTGAGACAGCTGGAGGAAAAGTGGGACAAACTACCTGTAGACATGAGCAGATATCTACAGAAATGAATTATTGTCAGTGATTGTCTCTAAATGCAAAAATGTTACAAAACTAAATTTTGAGATAACGTTGATTTGTACTGATAATTGAAAATTTTAAACTTTTATATTCATTACGCATTAAGAGGTATTTCATGCCTTTTTTGTTTGACTGTTGATCAGTATAGTTCATAGAAAATATGATTATTAACTATTATTCAGTTGTTATTTTTTATTTTCCTATTAAAAGAGTATCAACATTAAAGCAAAAAGTTTGAATTATGGCACTTTATGTGTAAAAATATAATATATATATGACAGTTTCCCTTTGTAAATGAAACTGACCACAAATGAGCTTCTCACAATGCTCTCATTTTTGGAGATGCATTAATATTAAATTAAAGGTCCCATCTTTTTCGTCAATGCCATTTTCATTTGTTTTCTCATTTTAAATATTCTGTGGAATGAAAAAAATCAAAGCAAAGTCATTTTATTAACTCTGGAATAAACAGTGATGGATGCCAATTACTATAGTTTTAAGTTTGAAAATTGCGTGTTTGTCTTTCATGGAAAAGTACCATCAAATTTGTCCTCATCTGTACAGTTTTCCTCTCTGCTCATTTGTTTATCATTCATTTTCTCATATTCTCTTTCTCCCTCACTATCTCATACATTCGCTCAGCATGAGTGCTATGGTTTGTTTTTGTTTAGCCCACCAGGGGGTTGGATGCTTCCATCAAACATCCCAATTAACCACAAAACTCTTCAGAGTTGTGATGTTGTGCCTGCCTCAGCTATCAGGATGAAACTCTATTTCTGAGCTCTTTGAAGTGCAAATAATTAGTTGTGCAATAATGATCATTAACAGTGGGCAACTCATGAACTTTAAACAAAAAACTGATCACCACAAATGGTAGTACAACTTTTGTCCAACTTCATATTAAGTAGTAATTATCACACTGTCCAGATTAATGATCCAGTACATTAGTAATGATTTGGAAATATTAACTTTCTTATTGTGTCTGATTATCATACTTATAATGATTGTATTGATTTTAAGCCCTTTATAGAGAAAATATAATAAGAAATATAAGCATGCCTCAAATGTAAATGAAAATATTTTCTTGCCAACAGAAGACACACAGTTGTCTGTACTTGGGAGTGGCACAGTGGTTTGGTGGTTAGCATGTTCGCCTCTCAGCATTGGGTCCAAGGCCACATTTGGGTGCCCTTTCCATGTTCTCCCCATGTCTGCGTGAGTTTCCTTCCACAGTCCAAAAACATGGAGATAAGGTGAATTGGCTCCTCTAAATAATTGTGTGTGTGAATGAATGTATTTGCCCATATATGATTGCCACTCTGTCCTGGATCATCCCCCTAGTGCTTGATGTAGTCCTCCAGGTGGACGGTCGTTTCCGGGTTGAGAGTATACTGTATGTTACTGACATAATCAGTAATTTTGTGTACATTTATTTTATTTAAATATATTTTTAACATTGTTATGAATTCGACTTTTGAAAATAGTAGTAGTTCCCAATACATTAAAAATATTCCTGTACGTGTTGCTTAGCAAGTGAGCAGTAGAAAACACTATGCGCATATGCAACACACTTTCAATAACGAGCTGCGAGGCACGCTTATGCTAGCCCCACTCAGCCAATAAAAAAAGAAAGATTTGCATACGTGAATTTATGTGAATATAATTTACAGTATCAGCGTTGCTACGCAACTTGACACTCAAAAACATCACAGTAACTGTTAGCCATATATAATGGCAATATAATGAATCACGTCAACAATATAATCAAAGTTAACAGTTAGATAACACACAGACAGTCATCTTACCTCAGTAAAGGTTTATTTCCATTATTCGTGACTGGAATGGATTGTATTTACGTTCATTTGGTCACATAACCAAAGTAAAGGCAACAGAATACCACTGATAAGTAACTCATCCAAAAGAGGATGCATCTCATGGGGGGGGGGGGGGGGGC